>CABFOV010000591.1:0-15059 GCA_902141375.1 Timema poppense | reverse complement strand
TGACAAGACATCTTGTGAATGTGGGGAATGCCAGGCCTCCACCGTGGTTTGGATTCCACGTTAAACTGTAGGTCCTCCATTTCATCTCACAATCACCCTACCATTACACATTAGCGTAAGTGCGTATAGCCCGAATGGGTAGTAAGACGCGGTGCTAATAATAATAATAACATTTTCTAAGACTAATTCAACAATATATCTACTGAACGATGAACTTTCAGATCGGCAATATTCTATCATACCGAATACCTTAAGGTTATAGTTCGACAATATTCCATATTTTAAATGCTACAAGTCTATATTTATACTATACCATCCACAATATCTTGAACATCCAGATCGACAAAATACCATCTACTGAATCTGAAAGACTAGACTAGAGTGTTATCCATCGATCAAGCGTTTTTGACCAAGCTGAAGGTCGAAAACAAATTTGAGATTATGTTTCGTAAACTAAGATGGTGGTTGGGATGTATTAAATATAATAGATCGTAGTTAAATTTAAACCTAAATGGGATTGGTTTATATTTTGACTAGACCAAATGTTTACATTACATACCTAAACCTATTTTTTAAAATACAAAACCTACGGAAAAACTTGGGAGTGTAAAGTTATCAACTTTACACTCCCAAAAACTTTCTTAATTACTTTTTCATGAATAACAATAGATATAAATATATAGATAAACAATATTAGTTTTAAAAATTTCCCAAAATAATATGAAGAGGACAATTTGTATAATGAGCTTCAACTAGTATCTTATTTTGTAGTTTTACACCCACGTATTACAATTTTATTATTATTATTACTATCCTGTATAGTAATTTGCTGTGCAACATTTTTACCTGTTTAATTATTTATATCCATTAATATGGCTCTGACAAAACTTATAAATAAGATCTATAAAATAGCCTAAGGACTTTCTAGAAGTATCAATGACGTTTCTAAAGAAGAATCAAGCCAAGAAATGCAGTGGCCACAGGACTATCAGCATTATCTCTCATTTGGGGAAAATCGTGGCAAGAATACTCAACGGGCGACTGGAACAGAAAATAAAAAGTGTGATAAAAGAAGACCAATTTGATTCAATAAAGGAAAATGAACCAAAGATGCCACCGGGAGGCTGAAAATAAATTCAAATAGAGTGCTGGAATTCAAGGAATAAGTATTCATTGGTTTCATCGGCTGGAAAAAGGCGTTCGCTCGAGCTAAATTGAAAAAACTTATGGAAATACTCAAGAAGATCAGCATCAACTGGAGGGACAGAATGCTGATTGCAAACCTTTACCTGAGATAGCGAGTGAAGGTGAGGCTGATTGATGGAGAGATCAACAGCATAGAGGTAGGAAGAT
Organism: Timema poppense; assembly: GCA_902141375.1. Taxonomy (NCBI): domain Eukaryota; kingdom Metazoa; phylum Arthropoda; class Insecta; order Phasmatodea; family Timematidae; genus Timema; species Timema poppense. The sequence continues at coordinate 13,706 of CABFOV010000591.1, read as the reverse complement.
AACTGAGACAGGGATGCTTTTTGTCACCTAGTCTGTTCAACTTGTATGGCGTGTGGCGTGTGTAGGGGCGTAGCAATTTCAGGATAGGAGGACGCGTCACCAAAACAATAAAATACGACAATGGTCTAGCTTGCATTGCTGGCCAAAAATAAAGAAGAGTTTCAGGAAATGATGGGCCAGTTGGGGAAGATAGGGAAAATATATAGTATGGATATCAACATTTGGAAATCAAAAGTGATGGTGATTTCAAAAATTGAAGAGCCACTGAAAACTGGAATCGGAAACCAGGAGTTGGAAAATATGAAGCAGTTCAAATACCTGGGAAGTCTGCTGGCAATGGATGCCTACAGTACCAAGGAAATTAGGTCGAGGATCACCATGGTCAAGGAATCTTTCAACAAGAAGCAGTTAATGTTGACCATAAAGTTGAGTTTGGAACTAAGAAAGAAACTTATGAAATGCTACATCGCAATGTATGGAGCAGAAACTTCGATTCTCGGGAAGATAGCTTTATAAGTGGAGAGCTTTATAAATGTGGTGCTGGAGAAGACTTGAGAAGATCAAGTTGACAGACAGAGTGACAGTATGAAAACTCCTAAGAAGAGTGGGTGAGAAAAGAAACAATTTGTATATGAGTATTTGGTGCAAATCAAACTGGATCGAATGCATACTTAGGAGGAACTGTCTTCTGCACAACGTCTTATAAGGTAAGGTTGAGAGATAGAAGAGCTTAGAAAGAAGGAGGATTCAAATATTGGATGATTCGAAAGAAAGAAGACAATTCTGGCAGCTGAAGGAGGAGGCGCAGAGGACTGGGCATATTGGCGGTCTAATTTCGCTTCCAAAAGGAATGGACCTGTCGTAAGCCAGAACACCTAATAATAATAATCCCCTAACAACTAAACTGTACAAGCACAAATTTTGCAGAGGACTGGGCATATTGGCGGTCTAATTTCGCTTCCAAAATTAATGGACCTGTCGTAAGCCAGAATACCTAATAATAATAATCCCCTAACAACTAAACTGTACAAGCACAAATTTAACATAAAGGGTTATGCTGTTTTAAAATTGGCACACAATTCTTAGCTCATTGGTTGAAACCGAACTATTTAGTTTTATCAAGGTAAGCGTTACAAAACCGAGGTTTGATATGACTTCAATCATAAACATTCGTAGCCAACCACGTAACCAAGAACGTGAAAACGCTTTAGTCGTAAACATCGATAGTAATTCAATCGCTATACACCCACTACACAATCTACTGAACGCTAAAAGACTATATATATACCGTATACCATATTCTGAAATCTGAAGGCTATACGGTTGTGTAAATATACAATCTTCTGAATGCTGTATTATGGATAAATCGATACTATACCACTTTATGGAAGCTAAAATGCTATATAGACACATTACACTTACACATACACACACAAATATATACACGCAATACTATATATAGACACATTACACACACAAATATACACACGTTGACATTCATACACATATTCATATATATATATATATATATATATATATATAGCTACATGAAAGCATAATAAAATTTAGCATATTTTTTATGATAAAAGGAAGTAGTAAATATTTCAAAATTACGGCTAGCACAAAATAAATCCCTTCATCTATAAAATTATAAAATTTACAATTGAAAGCAGTCTGTCAGATATTTTTCTGTGTTTTCATTTAGGGTTGTATGCAATTGCCGACTATGCATCCAATATTTGCCCCAGGTGTTTGTCTTGGTACGTTAACCCAACTGTCCCTTCTAGACAATACGTCCAACACTGCGACCAGCGTTGATTCAAATGTTTCTCAATGAATTTTGGCCATTCGTTTGGAATCCTTCATAGAGGAAAATACTGTGCTTGTTGCAGTAGCCCGTTATTGTGATACCTTGTGCGCTTTTGTTGGAAAAAACTTTTTAAAAAATACCTCTTAGAAGGTGGTGGATGGTATCTCTTAATTGGATTAGAGAAAGGTAATGTTCAAGGCCTTATCCAGCCAATAATTTCAGGGGGAGCACATCCCACAATTGCCGGAGGCTAGAAAAAATTATCAATGATAAACAGTTCTAGAAGCTATCTGAAGTGATTTTATGGCAACATTACCACCTAACTGCCGAAGGTAGAAAGAATTCTAAATATTAAACCCCTCCAGAAACTATGTTAAGTGTTTTTATGGCAACATAACACCATAACTGCCGAAAGCTATAAAAAAATCTGAATAAAACACCTCTAGAAGCCATCTAAAGTGTGTTTTTTTTATGGCAACGTAGCCCCCTAACTGACAAAAGTCAGAAAAAATGTTAAACAAAACGCCTGTAGAAGCTATTCGATGTAATTTTATAGCAACATAACTACCGAAGGTTAGAAAAAATTAGAAATATTAAACATCTCTAGAAGCTCTTTGAAGTGTTTTTCACGGCAACACCCCATAATTTGCACTTGTGCCTTAATTTTGATATTGTTTGAACCATAAATAAAGCCATACATACTTTGTTCATTAAATTTAGTGGGGTTTGGACCCCCAGCCCCCCTGACTACGGCCTTGGTAATGTAGTCATGAATGTCGTATAATATAGCATGCTTATTCCATATAAATAATTATGTTCATTTTTAATTTACAATTTGGCAACTCAGCATGAATAAAAAGGACAGGGCTAACGGGAAAACCAATGTGTCAGAAAGAGATGATAAGTATCCACAAGAGCGTGTATTGCAATTTAAGAGTAGGACATTCACTTCGGTGGCCGTTTGGTCTAAGGTGCTATTCTTGCAGTAAACTATACTGCCAATGACGGGGAGATTGAGGCTCGAATCTCGGTCGGCTATAAGTTACTCACCCGCCTCGGTGGTGTAGTTGGCTAACGCGCTTGTGTTGAGCTCTACTGCCGAGGTTCGAATCTCGGTCGGGTGAACTAGGGGTGGTTTTTCCTAAATGATTTTCCACTCTCCCTCCACGCAAATGCGGGTTCACTTCCTCTAATTCAACCATCTCAATTCCTAATCTATTAGAGTAACTAGTACTTAAAGCGTATAACCCGAACGGGTAGTAAGACGCGGTGCTAAATATTATTATTATTATTATTATTATTATTATTATTATAAGTTCCTTATGTTGTTTTCAATTGTATTCCACTCTCCCTCCTCGCAAATGCGGGCAAACTTCCTCTAAATTAAATCTTCCTAATCCCTAAAACTATTAGTATAATTAGTACATAAAGGTATAACCTGAACGGGTAGTAAGACACGGTGCTTAAAAAAAAAAGTTGGAACGGCCTCTAGATATTTGTAATTGTGTAGCAAGCCATTATAGAACATGTTTTTTGTCGGGGTTTTTTTTTTTTGCGTTCCAGACCTTCACACCATTTTACAATTTCGTTATTGGCGCTTGATTGAAGCATGACTAATATTTAATAACACGTTCGAATTACAAAATATAGCAATTTACTAAGTTGCACAAATATAAGAACCTAACTGTCACGTATTTTAATGTTTTCTTTTTAATTATTGTTGTTGTCTACAAGTATTAGCACACTAATACTTTTTAAATTAATTACTTTGTTTAATATACATCTTTAAATATTCATTATATCATTATTATTATTATTATTAGATACTATTGTATTTTAAATTCATAAATAGATTAAAATCAGACTAGCTTAATTTAACATTTAGTCTGCCATCCCACCGAAATGAGCTAGCTACGGATATATATATACACACACACACACACACACACATATATATATATATATATATATATATAAAAGTAGCTAGCTTATTTCGGTGGGATTGCAGATTAAATGTTAAATCAAGCTAGTCTGTTTTGCTGATGACTGGTAGGTCGGTGTTCGAACCTTTCTGGGTGTACTGAAGGTGTCTTTTTATATTAAAATTGCCCTCCACTCTTCCTCGAAGCAAATGTACGTACATTTACTATAAATTTGATTTCCCTTATTTCTGGTCCGGTTGTACAATTAAATAAGAATAATTTGGAAGGTAAGACGTGGTGGTAAAATTGATATAGAATTATACTAAAATCTAACAATCAAATCGAATTAAATACGAAATAACATATGGGCCCTTAATTGAATTGAATTCTAATATTTGAGAGGGTCCTGGTAATAACATTCACGCATCAGTTTATGATACATTTGAATTGATTTAACAATCCTTGTTTCCAGTGTTTTATTAAATAGTTTGAAATTACAACACGCTCAAAGACACGTATCGGTGGGCACATGGACTAAGGTATCAACCTGGTCTGACCTGTTTCGGTGTTGAATGGTCTAAAACCACTTTGACAAACTACAATTTTCCGTGGGCTACAATCAAAATAAAACAATCATTTAGAAACAAAAAAAATAGAATTACATAAAAATTGTTTATTATTTCATTATATATATTAAATATTTTATTATTTAACTTTATTATACATAGGTCTAAATATAAAATATCTCTGATGTAGATATTTGATATATATATATATACGTATATATAGACCTAGATATATAATAAAATGAAATAATAAAATATTTGTATGGCACTTTATTTTATTGTTCATAAAAGATTGTTTTATTTTAAATTATTATTATTATTATTATTATTATTAGCACCGCGTCTTACTACCCGTTCAGGTTATACGCACTTACGCTAATGTGTAACGGTAGGGTGATTGTGAGATGAAATGAAGGACCTACAGTTTAACGTGGAATCCGAACCATGGTGGAGGCTTGGCATTCCTCACATTCACAAGATGTCTTGTCAGAGGTGAAGGAAGGGTTTGGTAATCAGATAAATCTTTGCCGGGACCGAGGATCTAACCCCGGCCGCCAGCATAGAAGTCTGACACCTTACCCCTAGACCGCCAGGTCACTTTTTATTTTAAATGTTGCCCGTGGAAAATTATATGTATACATCTACAACAGATATATATATATTTTTTTTGCGATCACTTAATATGTACTTTCTCTCAACCCCTCAGAGAGAGAGAAGTATTGTGAGTGTCGAAAAAATCGAACTCTTGAGATCTTGATAAATGTCGACGACGTTTCATGATCCACTGAAACCGAATATGTTGTTTTCACGATGCCATCTGTTTGTTTGTGTATCTATGCCTGTATCTCGACATAGAACCGAAATCATTCGACTGATGGGGCTATAACTTGATATTTAGGGAGGTTCCCCGAGTGATTTTTAGAATTATGTATACAACCCGAACTGCAAAAACTTCAAATTGCAAACATAAAGATTAAGAGTAGTTTAACTAAGGGTAAAATGAGCAAAAATCGATTTTCTCAAAATTCGCTCTAACGATATTGATTAAACACTTTATTTAGACTCTCTTTAACATGACAAACACAGTGGAAACTCTCATTTTTCCATGAAAATGACTCTGAAGAAACTTTAGACGAAAAATTCCAATTTTGATTATATCTCCGCAAATAGTTGAAATAAAAATAACTTATCATTGTAAAATTGCAGTCCTATTAGGTATACAAATTTTCAACTCTAAATATTTTTTTTATAAAACCAATAGTTTCTGAGTCATAAACAAATATATATATATATATATATATATATATATATTATTAGGGTTTTTGAAATATGAAATTGATTGTTATGTTTTTTGGTGGACAGAGATGTCCCTCGTTTGTAAATGTTTATGTAATGGTGTGTATTATTCAAATGCTGCTCTTTGATTGAGTGTGTCTGCAACAATGTATATTATTTAGTTGCACAAATTTTACGAGTTTGTAGTAAATCTCTCTATGCTTTTGAAACAAAGAGAGAAAGTCTTTCATGTGCGCCGTATAATTTATTTTGAGTTTCACAAACTTATGTGGATCCGATGGTAGTCACAATTTTGTTGTACAAAAGTTCTTAACTTGGGATACCTTTACACCGACGCCCTTACGTGTTGCAAATGTTGGTTTTTGGCGTCGGGGAAGTTAATCTGATCTAGTAATATAGCTTTCATTATTTATCGTGCCCAGTGAAGCTAGTGAATGATTTCCCACTGATGTTGTCAGTAATATAAAAAAAAAACATCTGGCGGACCAGGCCACATTCAGACTGTGGACAATCGGTTGGCCAGACATGATTTTAGGCATCGCCATCACAATATATTGGTCTGCCGATGATGGAGAGATCAAGGTTCGATTCCTGGTTGAGTGTACTGAGGCTGTTTTCCCCTAACTGATTTATCACATACTCACTCTCTCTTCTAAATGTAACCTTCCCCGTCCCTAACGCATCAGTGAAAAGATGCGGATAGCCCGGACGGGTAGTAGCTAGTAAGGCGCAGTGGACACAAACAAAACACGCCCAAAGGATTTTTTATTTGTTAGTTATCTGAAACAGATGAGTATGGTTGACTCATGTGAAGCTGAAAATGGCATGTGTGTGTTTGTGTTTCTACTATGTTCCAGGAAATTTACACTAAGAGACCCACTCTGGTGGCATGTGTGTCACCCTGGCCACCCGACTTTTAGCCACCCGGTTTTTGAAAACGCCAATTGTTTGTGCTACGTTAGTGCTAGTTAATGCTCGATTTTCATATTTAGTGCTGTAAATTTGAAGCACACCCTAACTGCCAAAGGCTAGAAAAACATTAAATATTTAAACAACTCTAGAAGCTTTCAATATGTTTTGTATAGTAACATAGCTTCCTAACTGCTGAGGGCAAGGAAATATTCTAAATATTATAGATATTAAACACCTCTAGAAGCTCTCTCACATGCTTTTAATGGTAACACAGCCCCTTAATTTTTACTTGTACCTTTATTTTGATATCGTTTGGACCACACATAAAGCCAGATATATTTTGTTCATACAATTTCAAGGGGGTTTGAGCCCCCAAACCCAACCACCTGACTACGGCCTTGCGTTTTCCTAAAAGGAACTGTAACCTTTATCTTTTCTCAATATTTTCAGTGATTAGTTCAAGCCTGTATACATTAAATTTATAGGACCAAATTTCCAAATATAATTTAAAAAATTAACGAGTATTATTAATTTTTTAACAACTATACACATACATTTATTATACTTATGATTCTGGAAACTTCGAGGAAATTAGCGAGCATTTAAGTCAGCTCCAAAAGCCCAATTCTGATGTTTATTTCTTCTAACTGAAGTATTTCAGTTTGAGCTGGTGGATATAACACAGAATGTACTCGGGGGCCACGGGTTTGACAGGCCTGATTTAACTATTCCTATATTTAAAAACCTCGCTCCCCGATGCTTTCAGCTATCACCTGCGAGTGCTACTAGTGAACATAAACTAAGCTTGCAATGTTGGCTTCAGCTTGCATTTAAGCAGAGTTTACACTATGTAGCATGTATCAATGCTATATAACAAAGGTTACATAGTCATGATATCTAACTTTACTATATAACATTTGCTAGATACATTTTTAGCATGTGTTAAGAAAATGTATAGCAGAGCAAGTCTTTCTGCAACAAATCTAGTTGCGCTCAAAATGACGAGTAGAGAGGAGGCATTTCTCGTGGCTGCCTCTTGTGTAAGTTTATCGCAACTACTATATAGCAACTGTAGTGTTGTCCCACAACCACACCCACTTTTTAAATCTGTTTTCTTTTTTGGTTTAACTTGTTAGTGATATATTTATAAGATGTTATGAGGCCTTATCTTTTTACGACTTAAATTAACTTTTTTGTTTGGCTTCTCAAGGCGTACCACGTAGAATTATAGTACGTACCACTGGTGGTAGGCATACCCCAATTTGGGAACCACTGTTCTAGTAGCATCCAAATTTTTTAAAATGTACTTGGGAAATAGCTAAAATAGCTTTTAGAGGCAACTAATTTCCAAAAGATTTCCAGGCAACGGCCAATCTAAATAACTTTTAAGGGCGTCCAAATCCACAAAATAATAATAATAATAATCCGCTCTTCAAACCGTGTTTCTACTATCATTTATGACAAACAAAGGCATTAAAAATACTACGCATTAAAGATTAACCTCCATCAAATATCTTCAGGAATCAGCTATGCCTTAAGATCTTATCGAGCAAGGAACTCGAACCTCCCTCTTATTTGAGCCCCTCACCCTCCACCAACCACTTACAAAGAGCTTCCGGAGCCCCTGTTCTGTTATTAACATTAATATAATATTTTATTTAGTGTTGATGTTGTCATGTTATTTTAATTGTGTTATCTGTTTTACTAATATTGCAGTATTAATTTTGTTGTGAAGTGCAATTCAGTTTAAAATTGACAAAGTTTTAACTAAAATATAGCGTTCATTGGATTGTTGGGTTGTAAGATTATGTAATAATTATGCTAATGAGTTAGGGATGAGAGAATTTGAATTGAGAGGAAATGCGCCCGCATTTACGTGGGGAGAGTGAATAGGAAACCATTTAGGAAAAAACACCCCCAGTAGACCCGACCGGGAATGAGCTCCGCTCTCCCAGTCATCAGCAGGTAAGACAGAATATCAGTTAAATTTGTGATATTAACTCAACGCTATAGCGAGGGGGGGTGCTGGTTTTCTTATATATTTGACCTCGAGGAAATGATTTCAATTTCACCATTTATGTGTTTAATTACGCATACAAAAATACTTAGTTATGATGTGTATTGATCAAGCAACAAAGTTGAGTAGATCCAAGACAAGATATTGATAAAGGAAATAAGAAGTTTTAGTGGAGTCTGGGGAGAGTAATGGAAAGGATAAGTCCTTGAGATTATGAAAAAACCTAACCTTTCAACTTGAAACTATTAGAATGGTAATTCCAAGTATACGCCGCAAATTAGTTGGCAAATAAAGAAGAATGAGAGGGCGGGATTAGATAATAAGGGTTGAATTGGGGAGAGGACAGCAAACCTGAAGATAAATATTGTACACACCGATTTTCGTCGGAAAAGTGACAGATGGCTAAAAATGTTAGTCAAAAAAAGTGTCGAGCCCACGCAAAAGGGAATTCTTTCTTCAATCATTTACATTACAAAATAAATTTTATCTTCAATGATTAAAGAATAGTTTTAATGTAGAACTGTTATTGATTATATTTATTCTAATCTAATATTCAATAAATTTTATTTACAATAATTATTAACTAGTGCAATAGTGAGCACGAAAATAAAACATTTTCTTCCCTGCCAATTTATTCTATAAAATGAGTTGTCATATATATATATATATACATATATATACATACATATATATATATACATACATATATATATATACATATATATATACATATATATATACATATATACATATATATATACATATATATACATATATACATATATATATATATATTAACAATACTAATTTAATTTCTCATTAAATACATGGTTGAAAAAACCAGCTCTGCTAAAATAACTTTGGAGTTTAAGCTATAGTTGATTTTCACATAAATCTTTGAAAAATAGCACTATAGTTAACATTATTATGCATACGAGGAAAAAAACCAAGTTGTCATTTAAAAGATAGTTGGTAATAAGTTAGACAATGATTAATTTTGAAAAGTGATTAAATGAAAAAGACTAAAGAATATTAGCCTATAGCATAGGGATTCAGTATAAACGTAGACAAGAGTGGTTACATAAGATTTAGAAATACTTCTCTTAAACATAATGATACGAAAGAAATAATAATGTTAAATAAATATAATAAGTTAATTTATAAAATAAGGAAAAGTTATTATGTACTGTAACTATATTAACTGGTGAAAATCGAGCACTAACCAGCACTAACGTAGCACAAACGATGGGCGTTTTCAAAAAAGGGTTATCTCTTTTATTTCTTATACCGGGTGGCCAGGGACATAGCTCCCTAGCCACCCATAAACAATCGTGAATAAGTGCCTTAAATTTACAGCACTAACGGTGAAAATCGAGCACTAACCAGCACTAACGTAGCACAAACGATGGGCTTTTTAAAAAAAGGGTCATTTCTTTTATTTCTTATACCGGGTGGCCAGAGACATAGCTCCCTAGCCACCCATAAACAATCGTGAATAAGTGCCTCAAATTTACAGCACTAACGATGAAAATCGAGTACTAACCAGCACAAACGATGGGCGTTTTCAAAAACCGGGTGGCTAAAAGTCGGGTGGCCAGGGTGACACACATTTGGTGGCTGCATGCTCAAGGCGTCACTCTCGCAATAGAATAGACTGCCAATGACGGGAAGATTGGGGTTAGAATCCTCGTCGGGTCTACTTAGGATTGTTTTTCCTAAATGGTTTTCAACTCTTCCTCCACGTAAATGCGGATACAATTCCTCTAAATTCAACCTTCTCATCTCTAACACATTATAGTAATTAGTACAAGTTCTTATAACCAGAACGGGTAGCTAGAGGTGGTGCTAAAAAAATAATAGAACGAGACCTGATTTTGTTTAGCACAGCATTTCAATACACGTTAGGGTTGTACTCATAAAAATGTATCACCTACGTAAATGTGTTGGGGAGGAGTAAGGTTGAATTTAGAGAAGTTGTACCCGCATTTGCTAAAGAAGAAGTGGAAAATCATTTGGTGGGGAAACCACCCTCAGTAGACCTGTCATCAGCAGTTTAGTATATTGTGCCAGTGATGCTTTTGATCATGCGGCCACCAACGCGGTGTCAAAAGGCCTAAATAATTTAGTAATATGCAAGGGGTGGAAATCATATTTTTCTAGGGTGATGGGGGATTACTTTTTTTTTTATTAAACCTTTAACCAATAAATGTTTGTATACATTGACCCCCCTATCACTATAGGGGAGAGGGGCTCCGTCAAATTCCAGGGAGTGTCCGTACCTCTTCAACCCACCCGCCCCCTTCTACTCCCTTGGTAATATACGGATGTTATCTAGAAGCGGTAACCACAATGGCACTTTGGTGTTTCCAACTAAAAACTAAGTCTCAATTCACGTACTTCTTTCGTGGCTATAGCCTAACTCAGACTTCTACCCGTGACTTTGTTGAAGAGGAACCAGCTGTTAATGAATGTGAGGCTTGTTTTCCATCCCAGGGGGGACTTTTTTGTATGAGTTGGTATCGTTAACAACTAACAGACAACTCATATATTATTTCAACATTAGTTTCCAAAATTACTAAGCCTTTGTGTGGAACGTCTTTTTACACAACTTCTTTGGTTACAACACGCTTTATCAGGGTCAGGATATGTTGTTATTAAAATGGTAATGGCATGAACTCTCGGGGATTTTGAGATGAAAGGTCACATCGAACACATATTTAAAACCTCACCCAACCCCACCACACCTTAAGCCTACTCGACCTACTTTGGCCTGATTTAGTATGATATATTTTAGGTACACATATCTTACAATAGTTTAACCTAACCGTATTTAAACTGAACCATCTTTGACGACCTGACTTAACTAATCCTAAATTAAATATATGTATAGTTTTAAGCTTTCCTAATTCAACCTAACGTAACCTAACATAACCTATTATATCTCTAACTACTTTGTCATAACCTAAAACTACCGATCATATTCTATGCTAGCCTAACATAACCTTAACTTTATTGACCTTTATTAGCCTAGTTTGAACTAACTTACACTACTTTAACATAGCCTGTAATTAACTATCTTACTCTAACTTTGATGATGATATCCCATCTAAGACTAGGCTAATTTGACTTTACCTATCCGCCTCTATCCTAACCTATATTTTACCTAAACTGATTTGACCTATACTAGCTTAAGTTGAATTATCTTGACCTGTTCGGCTCTATTTAAATATATATAACACATACTTAGGTAGTTTAATGGTCTAAGGCGTTATTATGACAATAGACTGGACTGCCGATGTCAAGTATAACGGTGGTTTAATACCGGTCAGCTGCAGCAAGACTGTTTTTACTAAATGGTTTTCAACTCTCCCTTAAAGCATACTCTTCTTAATCAGTAGTCCATTAGTGTAATTAGTATATATGCGTACAATCCGAACAGGTAGTAAGTCGCGGTGCCAATTTTTTTCTCATACATAGCCTATCCCATACTAATATAACGTACATGGACCTATCCTAGCCTGGCTAAACATGAACTAATCTGAGCTATCATATTCTAACTAATCCTATCCTAGCCTAGCTAAACATGAACTAACCTGAACTAACATATTCTAACCAATACTATCCTAGCTAAACATGAACTAACCTGAGCTAGCATATTCTAACCTATACTATCCTATCTAAACATGAACCACACTGAGCTATCATATTCTAACCTATCCTATCTAAACATGAACCACACTGAGCTAATCATATTCTAACCTAACCTATATTAGTTCTAGCCTGAGGAAGATTGGACAGAGAAGTGATGTTAAAGCCCACGAAGATGAAGACACTCGGTAGTAACGTTCAGTAGCGGTGAGCTCCAAGATACAACCAACTATTCATGTAGTCTAACTAACTCCTAGGACTATAAGATACTTCTTAGAGAGCAATAGCCCGGTGATATGTCTCCCTCTGGACGAGGATGAAACACAGCGCCAATCAGATTGTGTGTATCTCTCTCTCTCTCTCTCTCCATCCTGGCAGTGGAAAAGTGATCTTAGTTGAGCACTGAAATTATTTTAAAAACTCTGTGGTGTGATCCCTTCAGGGACCGGGTGGCCGCCGCCGTTAGCTATGATGATAGTGTCAACATTTTGCGGATACAGGGTGTCATGTAGTCAGCACAACCTTATCTACGGTCGTTAATTTCAGTTTTGTAAACAGTAGCCGTATTTTAGTAACTCCTCGTTTTTCCTCACGAGGCTGAGTTTGACCCCGTTCCAGACCCACTGCTTCACAGAAAAATCCTTGAAGCACAGGGTATCGAACCCGAGACCTCTGGATCTATAGACTGGAAATCCGACCACTATGCCCCATAAGCGGTCACAGTGAAATAATATTCTTCTTAAAAGGGATGTTTTCGAAAATGATCTTTTTTTCAAGTTTGTTTTGATTGTATCAAAACAGTCGGAGACTGATTAAAAAATAATCCTATTGCACAATAGTATGACACCTTTTACGAAATGACGTTTTAAAACGTTACTCATCTTTATTAATTAATACTAAACTCGATTCTTAAATTTTTTTCTTCTTCAAACATGATTGTTGGACAGCTGTACTTGTTTTGTTTTAGCAGAAGGCTAACTTCAAGACGCATCGAGATTCAAACCAACCAAGTCTCTCAGAGATATTTGATCAACACTTTCGAGTGCAGTTCCCTAACGGTTTATACTGAAGAATGTTTATTGCAGTCAATATGCCTTAATTAATTTGAAACAAATTATTCGAAGAAAATTTTAAAATAATTGCAAGCTCACTTATTGTTGGTTAAATAGTTAGTACGTATGACTCTTAGGGTTCGATAAATACTGACTGCAACTGAAAATTGATTCTAATAGTTTGTTTTTTTCTAATTTCCCACTTGTCATTTGATTGTTTTTTGGGTTTATTTGCCCCGTTGTGTCTATGTGCTATAATGTAAGGGTGAGGAATATATAAATTTTTTTAAATGTGCCCCAACTTAAGTGGAGAGAGAGTGGAAAACCATCTGGTAAAAAAAAGCATCCTCAATACTCCCACAAGGATTCAACTTTCCCGCCAGTGGCAAACCAAATAAGAGGAACTTGACGTTCAGTCCGATTACTCATCCTATGTGGGTGTCATTTCATTCGTTTAGATTATATAGTTTAGGTCGTTGATTG
>CABFOV010000590.1:154658-177959 GCA_902141375.1 Timema poppense | reverse complement strand
CGAACCTCGATCTCCCCGTCCTCAGCAGTCGAGCTTCAACACGACAAGCGCGTTAGCCAACTACGCCACCGAGGCGGCTTTTTTTCCAATAATGATGGCGATTCTCTCAGAACCACTTCGGTGGTCGAATTATCTAACTCTTAGGTCTCTCGTAATAGACTGCACTGCTGGTGACCGGGGATATCAGCTTTCGAATCTCGGTCGGGTGTACTGTTGTACCCCCCCCTCCCTCTCACTAAATGGTTTTCCATTCTACCTTATCCAAAATGAGGGTACACTTCCTCTCAATTTAACCTTCATTCACACGTTCCTTGTTATCTATCACACTTGTTTTGAGAATTTGTTGGGCTTAGAGACACAAAAATATTCTTTTCAGAAAATGGTTAGTATAAAATAAAAGTTTGATGTATATTTTGAACTAAACTGGTATATTTTTTGAATTGTGAATATTTCTATAAAATACGGTTACTCACATAAAAAATAATATTTTAACAAAGATTTTTGTTTTACTTTTGTTTTAAATACAAGGATATTACTGCTCAGTTTGCTAATTTAAGACTTGTTCAAACATCGCTGAAAACTATGATCCACGATAGTATCAAACTATGCATGGATCTCCATTATATCTACTTGTTTTGCCAAAAGTCACCATCATAGTTGGTCGTTAACAAGGTAATATACACGTACTGAATTCAATACTAAACTAGTTACGTAATCTTTAATATATATAATTCTTCTGTACGTGTGTATGTCACTGAACTCCTCCTAAACGGCTGGACCGATTTTGATGAAATTTTTTGTATGTGTTTAAGTGGCTCCGTGGATGGTTTTGATTCAAAATTGGACCCGGTAGGTGGCGCTGCAATAGGGTTCCAGGATTTTTTTTCTTCTATTTTTTTAGGGATTTTTTTTAAAAAGATTTTTTGCATATCAGAATATGTAACCTCAAAATTTCACCCCTCCCCCACCACCACCCCCGATATTTATAATAATGGATATAATACGAATAATTGACCGTTAAAAAAATCATAAGTTCAATAATTCGTAGTTATGTTTGTGTACCATTGGTGGCGTTGATGTCGAATTCTGTGGTATTTGACGTAGGCATCAATACATGCGCAAGTCTCTTGCGTCGTGCCTTGGCGTTGTTTTGACATTTCAATTTCTGTACGATGTGTTTCGATATTCCATGTATCACAATTGCGTGAATATTGAGTGTATTTTTCATCAACTTGACAAACCCTGAATTTATAATATTTGTGTAACTCACTATTATTATTATTATTATTAGCACCGCGTCTTACTACCCGTTCGGGTTATACGCACTTACGCTAATGTGTAATGGTAGGCTGATTGTGAAATTAAATGAAGGACCTACAGTTTAACGTGGAATCCGAACCACGGTGGAGGTCTGGCATTCCCCACATTCACAAGATGTCTTGTCAGAGGTGAAGGAAGGGTTTGGTAATCAGATAGATCTATGCCGGGACCGAGGATTGAACCCCGGCCGCTAGCACAGAAGTCTGACACCTTACCCCTAGACCGCCAGGTCACCTGTAACTCACTAATTGGAGTTCATTCTGAATTTGTAATTGTGATTATCACATAGTATTTGTTTTATTATCGAAATCAATTATGCCACCCAAACGAAAAGCCAACGTACGGGCAGGACAACGTCTTGTCGGGTCCGCTAGTTATATATGAAAATATTGGGTTGTATGGGGTATTAGTTGTCGAAGCAGAAGTTCCACCCCATGTGGACGAACACCGACTTCCCCAGCACACTAACGTGACTATATGCAATGACACACTGATCTCCTGCTGTTGGTTAGTCATTGTGAATGGAAAGCCTCTCCATGATCAATTCCAGCATCGATGAGCACGCAGACTTAAACGTCAAGCTCATCTGCTTTGTTCTGGCGTCTGCTTATGAAAAATTAGTGTTTTTCTTGTTTTGATAAAACTCTTTATTTGAACACCCGTGTCATCGGTACACCAAATAAACACCACCGGCCGATAGGTGAGTCAACACTTTCGACGAGTGTGCTCGCCAAGTTTTCTGTTTGTGTAAAAACAAAGTCCTTGGGGGCGCTCGTAAAATGAAGTCGTTAAATCTAAAACTATGCGCTTTCAAATATAGTACCTTGTTAAACAAATGTGGAGCTGATCAAAGAAAAGTGTTGTTTGAACGACTACGACCGGTCTCTTAGGTAAGACCTTCGTATTTTCGCAGTACCTACTTTTGTTTAACCTTCATATGTTCAAATAAGTGTTTTATTTTCCAGTATGCTCTTCGCGAATCTCTAGACTTTATTTTTAATATTATACCTTCAGTGGTGGCTGACGAAGATTGACGAAGTAGGGGGGCGGGAGGAACACACACACACACACACACACACACATGGGTCTCACTCCCGGAATGGAGTATCTTTCTCAAACAAATAAAGTATCGTGATCTCGAATGTTTAAACTTTGATACTACACACACACAAAAAACTGACTTTAACTATTCTGTATATCTTTCGGGGGCCACAACCCTCAACAGTTGATTAAATTTCATTCAAACTTGATATTTAGAAATTATACGGTCGTACCTCGAGAATAAATTGTGATTTTAGCCCTAACTCTAAAATTAAGGGTAGTTAACTGATATCTTGAATTTAATATATATATATATATATATATATTATAAATAGCTCTTTAACGATTTTCTTAAGTGGATATTTGTGGGGTACTATACATGATAATTAGCAAAAAGTATTTATCTTTGTGGCGCTATACGTATTAACTAGCATTGCTTTTCAGTGAAAAATTCAATCGAGCGTAGCTTACTCATAGCTAATTTCTGAAAATTAATGTTATTTGAAAATAGCTATACAATTTTATTCAAACATTTTTATCTCGGGATGAACATTTTATACTTGTTAGGATAAAAAAAACTAATTGGTAGTTTATTAGTTAAAAATTTTTGAAAGTTATTGCGTAATCATCGGCTCGATTTAGACCAGACACCCGCCTCGGTGGCGTAGTTGGCTAACGCGCTAGTCGTGTTGAGCTTGACTGCTGAGGACGGGAAGATCGAGGTTCGAGTCTCGGTCGGGTGAACTGGGGGTGGTTTTTCCTAAATGGTTTTCCACTCTCCTTCCACGTAAATGCAGGTTCACTTCCTCTAATTCAATCTTCCCAATTCCTAATCCATTAGAGTAATTAGTACTTAAAGCGTATAACCCGAACGGGTAGTAAGACGCGATACTAAATAATAATAATAAAAATAGACCAGAATGTTTCCACACTTTGAAACTTTTGTGCTACTTGGTTGTTTTATTTCAGCACCACGTCTTAATACCTATTCAGGTTATACCTATGCGTACTAATTACGCAAGTGAGTTAAGGATGAATTGAGAGGAAATGTACCCACATTTGCATGGATGGATAGTGGAAAGCTATTTAGGGGGAAAAAAACTCAGTACACCCTACCGGGATTTGAACACCGATCTCCCTTTCATCGGCAGTCTAGTATTAGTACGAAAATGATGCCTTAGACTATGCTGCCACTGAAGCAGGTCTTATTTTAAATTCGCGCTTAGTGTGTGTGAAGCGACCGTTATTTCTTGAGCTTAAACAAATCTTTAAAATAATTGGTAGCTACTCGCACCGGTGCACACGAGGCCCAAGACGTTGGTCTGGTCTCGTGTCGTTTGTCGGAGACGGTGAATCTTAGGCTCTTCTCCTGGCCGGGTGTAATAAAGCTTTTTATTAAATGATTTTCCAATCTGCCTCCTTGAAAATGCGAAAACACTTCTTCTGAAACTATTGCTTATTCCTACATCATTATATTTAATTAATTGGACCTAGTTCGATGGTCGAATGGTCTAAGGCATCACTCACGCAATAGAATGAAGGCCGATGATGGGGAAATTGGGGTTATAACTTTGTTTGTGTGTACCGAGGGTGGTTTTTCCTAAATGGTCGTGCACACTCCCCTAACGCAAATTTAGGTACACTTTTTTTAAATCCAATCTTCTTCATCTTCAAACACATGAGCGTATAAACCGTACGGGTAGGGGAAGGGGGTGGCTAAAATATAATTAAATATATGGGAAGCTTAGAGGACGGAAAGCACGCAACTTTATGGTTTTATTTTTGTAGTTGGAAAACTGGTCTATTTTTACTGTTGCAAACACGTAGTTGTGGTAAAAGGAATGGTTTTAATTGATTATTTGCTATTATTGCAGGCTCATAAACCTTAAAATTATAATTGACTATTATGATAGTCACTATTGTTGCAGATACATTGTTGATGAAAATAAACCTTATATAAAATGATATGTAAACATGGTAATGTCCATATGGATGATACCACATTTCAATTAATTTATAT
The DNA here is from genome assembly GCA_902141375.1 of Timema poppense. Taxonomy (NCBI): domain Eukaryota; kingdom Metazoa; phylum Arthropoda; class Insecta; order Phasmatodea; family Timematidae; genus Timema; species Timema poppense. The sequence continues at coordinate 173,578 of CABFOV010000590.1, read as the reverse complement.
ATTTGCTGAAAAATTACACCTGGACACGGGAATCGAACACAAGACCTTTGTCTTACAGAAGTGCGACACTGCTCTACCAGTGAGCTATCCAGGGTTCGTCTCTTGCTCAGAGCAGTCACATCTTCGTAATAACGGGGTTTTTTTTCAGAGTTATATTTGCTATTACTACACAAAAACTGTCGAAGTAAGCCCTTTCTTTCTGTGTCATATTTTCTATTGTTGCAGACATATTGTCGAAAGAACCGACCTTTTTGAAATTATTTCAATGTTGTATTTTCTTTTGTTGCAAAAATATTGTTGAAGACATAGACCCCATAGAATAGGTTTCATTGTTGTATTTTCTATTGTTGCAGACACATTGTCGGAGGAACGAACTTAAACCTCAGTGGCAGCTCCAGCCACAACCTGACGTGGCTCCAGCGGCAGCAACAGAAACTGCGCGAGTCGTAAAGATTTCCAGCTGCGATCGGAGCGATACCCCACCGAGACGCGGCTAATTTCTGAACTACGCAACATCCAACAGCACAGCAGCACCTACACGCGCGTGCTGCGTCCTCCCACCGCGAGTCGCAGGGCGGATGGTTACACCAGCGATACCACGCACTTCGCCGATGACGACGATGATTTTACGATCCCTTTACACATCAACGTTGCTACTACTTCGCCCACGCACAAGTTGAACAGCGTCGGTTCGGCGCCGGCGTCTCCGCTCTTGCCCAACAGGTAGAGCTGATCTATCTCAAACTTAACTGTAAAAAAAATTGTCTCTTGAAAAAAAAGTAGTTTTTCTAAAACAATTAAGAATGTAGATCCATCTCTTTTAAAAACCATTTAAATTATTTGAGATACTTCAACAGTTTGGTCAAGAATCAACTGGCTCAGTTAGGAAGATCTTAAATCAAACCTAAGGCCCCAACAATTCTCTTCAGACAAGTGATGGCGAATATACTTAAAATTCACCATCTTATCTCCTTATATTGTGTATGCTGTGGATAGCCCAAAGGCATTAAGAGATAGCACAGAAGTCATAGACTAATATATTAATAGTAAAAATAATAACAATACATTTCCTAAGAAATACTGTAATGTATATCAACAATTTTCTTTGTTGAACTATGGCTTAAAGTACAATCCATTCATATTAAGGGCTTTATCTGGCAGCTAGAAAGTTACTTTATCAACTTTCATTTATTCATATTGTTGTTATCTGCAGCTGTCACGTTTGAAATATATCAATATCTATAAAAACAACTTCTTCTACGTCAACAACTCGAAGATTAGTTTGATGTGATTTCTCCATTGGGCGTGCAACGAGCTCTTTGGCCAGTATAGATCCCATATACTAGGGAAGCTTAGTAAGTGTGGTGGTTCTATGTTGCCTTCCACACTGAATTTCTATGAGCAAGCATGGGAGGGCCTACCAATATTGCTGAAAAGCTATTTTCCCATACCTTTCATCAAGGGCATTGCACGAAATATATTTGGGGGTGAACCAGTGTTTTTACCAACTCTAAGCATTTTGAAATTAGAAAAATTCCCTAGTAGCAAAGGAGAGTACAAGAAGAGCAATGTTGAGAACTGGAAGGGGGGGAGCGGGGGGGGGGCATGAGGAGGTTCCAAGGCCATAGCCAGTCAATAATTTCAAGGGGGGGTTTGTTGGGTACATTCCCCAATTGCCCAAAGCTAGAAATAATTCTAATTGATAAACAGTTCTAGAAGCTATCTGAAGTGTTTTATATGGCAACATAACCCCTTAACTGCTGAAGGCTAGGAAAAATTATAAATATTAAACACCTCTATAAACTATCGGAAGTAGTTTTTTTTGGCAGTATAACACCATAATTTCTGAAGAATAGGAAACAATATAAATACTAAACACACCTAGAAACTATCTGAAGTGTTTTATATGGCAACATAACCCCCTAACTGCCGAAGGATGGGAAAAATTATATATATTAAACAACTCTAGAAGCTCTCTTAAGTGCTTTTTATGGTAACACAGCCTTATAATTTGTACTTGTATCTTAAGTTTTATATTGTTTGAACAAAGAATCGCCTTTAAATGATTGACGATTTTTGAAGTTGGGATTTTTTGTAGAGTAGGGATCAACAGTTGGGAACTTTTAAATTTGTCTGTATAAGTCTGTGGTTAAGGACTTTAATAGAAAGTAATAGGGTACAGAATAAGCCTAGAATTTCCCAACTCCAGATCTCAAATCTCACAAAATTCCCAACTTTCAATCTGGGTGCGATTAAAATCAAATTCTAGTAGTCATGTGCGCCGTTAATCAAATCTATCCCGACAGGTCATCTTCTAGACGCTACTATGGTGGCGTCAATCAGCAACAGTCGTACATCGTGAGCACCACAAATGGTTCCAACACACTTGGCAGACAGAGGTCTGACACATCTTTCGACCGGGAGAGGCCATTTGTTGCTGTGAAGAGGGCACACGAGCAATCTAGGAAATATAATGAGACTCAGGTGAGCAGTTGTTTTTGATAACTGACCATGGACACCACTTAACCCAGGATGGTAGACGAAAGGAAACGTGAAAACCATTCCAAAAGTGTCTTTGTTCCAAGTTTGAACACGTTACATTGTTTAGTTTAGAACTAATTCTAAGAGAGAGGCAGACACAATCATCATAGTGTGTAAGTTCGCTTTCCTAGCACTGTACAATGGTAAATACTAAAAATAGTCACACACTATCAGGGTGAGTGGGACCGCAGGGTAGGGGGATACTGCCCCCTCCTCCTCCCCCCCCCCCCTGGAAGAAATTTGCTTTCTCCCTAAATATAATTTAAATCTTCTGATATTATTGAATATGAAGCTGAACGATCGATGGCCTACGTCAAACTCCAAATGACTTCTTGAGATAACTAGCTGCCAGAAAAAAAAAAAAAAGCTTCTAGGGACATCAAAATTTTAAACAGCTCTATAGCTTCTAGATTCATGTAATTTTGAAGAATTTTCACGCGAGGACCACTCCACATTTTTTTTTATATGAAAGCATCCAAATTTCTAAAATTTGTGGAAGGAGGATTACTCCAAATTGTCTCTAAAGGCATCTAAATTTAAAACAATTTCTGCGGATGACTTCTCTTAATAGTATATACAAGTTTTAATATTATTTTAAATCATTTATGGTAAGGACTCGGCCAAATAGCTTCTAGGGACATCCAATTTTCAAACATTCATTGCTTGCTCTTCCTTTACCCCTTTTACCCCCGCTTACACATAAAAAGGTTCCGCCGCGACTACACACTAGTTATAATGAGTTCAAAATAAATGCTCAATTTCTGCAAGGTCGTTTTATTTACTGTTTTAAATTGAAGTCAGGGCTAGTTTTCTTGTCTTACTCAACAAAAACTATGTATCAACTCAACAATCACTTATAATTGACTAAATTGTAAATTCAATAGGTTAATTAATTACCTTATATTTAATATAAATTTACAGCTATATTTGAAAATGCTGATAAATCATTTAAGTGAATTTTTGAATGCAGCCAGCACTAGGCGAGTACCAAGATTAAGAAGGGGAGAGGTGGGGTAGCATATTTTCATACCTGTCATGACACATCTATGAGTGAATTAGAATTGGATTCATACTTGTGAATTGGGATGCTTATAAGGATGTAGTTTTTTAGCGAGTGTATTAAGCTGATGTTGATTTTCAAGCGAAACAAAAAATTTGCTGCTAAGTACTGCGTTGAAGACGGTTGTTTGCAATCGTATAGAATGCTTATAAAAGCAGGTTTTTAAATAATCCACGTAACTGTCTACTCAACGTATGCATTCCATTAATTAAATTAAAAGTACAAACATTAATTAAATTAAGAATGCTAGTAGAAAACTATATACCATATAGCATGTATAGGAGTAAAACCAAAATACATAAGATAGCCTAAAGTTATCCAAAAAATTATATTGACAGTCCATTACTCTAGGGTTACCTCACGTCACACATACCCTTTATTTAGAAAATGTTAATACACATTAATTTTTTTTTAGAAAATTGACCATCACAATAAGACAACTGTAGGCCTACAAATGTTTTTCAACACATATTTTATAAGTTTTAAAGACTAAACAACTAAACATATAGCTTGAAATATTTTCTTTTTAAATTGATAAAACCTTTTACTTTTAAAAATAAGTGATGCAAAATGTATATATTAAAAACATATGGTTGAACTTTTTAATTTCTCATATACAGAGAGAGTATTGTAACCATGAAAACTTTAGACCTTGAGATTATGATGAATCTTTATATTTTATGTTCCTCCGAATCTAAATCATTATTAGCACCGCGTCTTACTACCCATTCGGGTTACACGCACCCGAATCTAAGAAATTGGCTCTCTCAATTTTGTTTGTCTGTCTCTTGGGTTGGAGACAAAACAATATAGTGGATTTTTTTTCAAACCTGAAATGTGAATCCCTTGGAATTTTTTTTTTAACTCTAGTTCCCAAATTTAGGCTAGTGACCTATTTTCAAAGATTTAACAATTTCAAAAATGGTTCTAGTGGTTTTGTTTTAAATAGATATCTAGGTAGTGTGAGGCATAAAAGATAACACTGTGTACTTGTTTTGGGGAGGAAAATTTGTTTAAAGGTAGTTTAACAATGACTAATATTCAAAGAAAAAATTGTATTCCTTTAAAACAGCTTTAGTGTTTTTTGTTCAAAATTGGAATCTGGGGAGCGCTTTACAAGATAAATAGGGATGTACATTATTTATTAATACAGTAAAAAAATTTGAAGGTTGTTTACTAATGACTGATTCTAGAAAATTTTGTCACAAAATAGACTATATGAGAAAATATGTGCGATCTGTCATATAGTGGTGTGTTTTTTCTTCAATCATTCTTGTTTGTTTTTTGTCTTAACCTTATATACATCTCATGAGAAAGGTGATAAAATAATCATTACCTAATTTATACAAATAAAAATGTATTGAAGATAAGGTGCTGGTATTTACTATGGCAAACATTAGTAAAAGGGTATCAACATATTAACCTTTATTTGTGCAAAGTTTGTGTAAGCATGTGAGATGCTACTCACTAATTTTCATACATAGTGTTAAAATATCCGAACATAACTTTCCTCTTTCCAAACTAACGGTGATGTAAATATGCACACAGAGCCCTGAAACCTCCCCCCAGTCCATTCTGGCAGCCCACCCTTTGGGTCTCGCCCTTCCCCAACACCAACGCCATGTGCAAGGGTCACCTAGTCACCAGAACAACAACAACAACAACGACCGTTCCCCCGACTCGACCGGGCTACTTACGATGGTCGAGGAGGAAGAGCTGCGTCGCCAGCAACAATCGCAAGTCACAGCCACGCTGCGGCCAAAGAACCCTCCAGGGGTGGGTAGAAGTACCAATACTAACCACCAGGATGCGCTGGCGAGTCTCATAGCTTCCTTAGCTGCCACCAGTGCAACCAATAGTAACACTAACAGCACTGCATCCACTGCATGGCAACCTCAGGTGATTTCAACTCGAATATCTCGCATAGCTCTTTTCTCATACTGCATGCTCAAACTTGACAGTTGCCTGAAACTGAAAATAGCCTCAACAGATGCATATTTGGTTGGCAGCAATGACCACTCTTGTTTGTAAAAAAGAAGTATTATTTCACACACACACACACAGCTATAAAATGGTATTCACAATAATCTACTCCAAGTACAAACAACTTCAAACATAGGTAAATAGATATTAATATTGAAGTTATTTCACAAAGTTTAAACAATTTTAAGCTTATTACATTCTCTTTATGAAATAAAATGATAAAATGTCACTATTAAAAAAGAAGATTTTTTTAATACAAGGTGATTAATGAATTATCTATATCTATAACCTACTTAATCTGGCTTTATGTGTGTTGCATGTCATATTATTTCAAAGAAATATGTTTTGATCCATTAATGAGGATTTATAATACCACCGGCTTAGAGGGAGGGATTTATGGATAAATTGATTTCAAGTAATTTTAAAACATTGTTTAGATGTTTTAATATATGATTGGGACGAATTGCATCAAATATTTCATGATAAAATATTTCGTAAAATCAAATATCCGTCATATGAAATATATTTTTTATTTTTATCACTGCATCTTTTACTAATTTGGGCTGTAAGCCTATGTACTGATTACATTAACGGGTTAGGGATAAGAAAGGTAGAATTTAGAGGAAGTGTATCATTTAGGAAAACCACCCTCAGTACACCCGACCGGGATCGAACCACGCTATTCCTGTCATTGACATTGCGAGAGTGACACCATAGACCATGTGGCCACCAAAGCGAGTGATATAAATATTTAATTATTAAACAATGTACAGGCTAGTGTTTATAAAATACAACATTATTTTGCTGGCTTATTAATCAATATTTATGATTTGATATCTATAAGAACTTCCAAGACTTGTATTTCATTTAAATCTACTCTTTTTCATACCTTTGAAATTTCTAAAAACTAGGAAAACTAGACAATTTAAAAAAAAAATCTATATTCTTCTTTATGTACTTAACCATTCTTCAATACATTTCATTAACATTAATTTGGCTATAAAGGGCATGTGTCTGTGATAGAGCTGACTACTTTTCACAAATTTGAATGATAGAAATCAAGAAATCTTAACCTAATCGTTACTAATTAATTATTCAAGGAACACCCAATAAACAATAACAAAAGGATCTGATTATAAGTGAAAAGATATAATTTATACGAAATATAAGGAAAAAATTAAAGACAGAAAAATATTTTTAATTAGAGAAAACCATATTGAGATTATAAGAGTTTGAATAGTTAGGGATAGTAACAAGTCTGAATAATACATATTACATTATTTAGGAGAAAATATAATAATAATAATAATAATATTTAGCACCGCGTCTTACTACCCGTTCGGGTTATACGCTTTAAGTACTAATTACTCTAATGGATTAGGAATTGGGAAGGTTAAATTAGAGGAAGTGAACTCGCATTTGCGTGGAGGGAGAATGGAAAACCATTTAGGACAAACCACACCCAGTTCACCCGACCGAGATTCGAACCTCGATCTCCCTGTCCTCAGCAGTCGAGCTTCAACACGACAAGCGTGTTAGCCAACTACGCCAGTGAGGCAGGTTATATATAGGAGAAAAGATATACTGAATAGAATAATGGCAAACCTATAGCAAAAACTTTAACTTATAATTCTTATTAATGTATGTGAAATAAGTAGAACAAGAACATGTTAAATATGGAATAGGTTAAACAAAAAACATATTAAAATTAGACAATACATACAAATAAAAATCTCATATTCTAAGGTTACATGTTAATGAATAAAACATTACTAAGTAAAATATACAATTACAGTGAAAAAGTTAACATTAAGTCTAAGGTAATATTAAGATAGATCCAGAGTTGTCAAAAGGACAAGTTAAAAATTTGACCAATGGTAGTAAACAGGGAAATTATGCAAAAACCTAACCTAACCTAATTGTATTGAGATAACTTTTTTAAACTGTGCAAATTATTATATATATTTTTTTAATTTAGCTGTTACTCAGAATTGGTAAGAGTATTTTTTTAAATACATTATTAAATTTAGTAGTATCTTAATTTATACTTTTAAAATATTCAAACTTGATTATATCTTTCCATCTGTACATAATTTCAGGTCTCAAGGCTGGGATAATAAATTTATTTTGGGGTTTTGTGGGGAGGTAGTTTGTGTTAAAGTCCTTCAACAGGAAAAGTGAAGCATAATTTTTAACTCTAGATTCTCACGAAGCAATTTAAAGTGTTTAAAAATAATAGTGGGGGTTTAATTGTTTTGAATTTTACAAAACTCCATTAAACTTATAGCTTAGACATTGAGAAAGAATACAAAAATTTATTATTATTTTAGCTTATTAGAAAGGGGAGGGAGTTGGTTTCCTAAATCACCCTTACCCCCCTTGTTAAAACCCTGTGTGATAAGTGTATTGAGGTGCTTGTCTACATTTGGACCACTGATTGTCACTTATGCCCCCTCAACTTTCAACATCTGTGGTGAACCCAAGAGAGCCATTTCACGCGAAACCGATTTTATTTTTATTTTTTTCAATCACCACGTCGTACTACCCACTCAGGCTCTACACTTACATACTAATTACACTAGTAGGCTAAGGATGAAGAAGGTTGAATGTACAAGAAGTGTACCCACATTTGCATGGAAAGAGAAAGAGAGATAGTGGGAAACTATTTAGGAAAAACCACCCACAGTACACCCTACTGGGATCGAACCACGATCTCCCCATAATTAGCAGTCTATTATTAGTATTGCGACATTAGCGCCCTAGATCATACGGCCACCGAAGCAAATGAAAGTGATTCAGCTTGAAATAAAACACCTCATATTTTGTCAATTTTTATTAACTATCCTCAACACTTTCAAATCTTTAGGAAAATTTGAGAAGCTATCAGGAATAAATTCCTCAAACCTCTAATACACTTTTGAGCGACCAAAATATTGACAACTATCAGAATATTCATGATAACTTGAACACCACTGTGACAAGTGTGACAATTTACACTAGGGACTATATTTGTGACTTGATAAAAATATAAATAATATATACCCTAATTAACGATAATAGTGCTCTCACTTTCAAAACTATACATGTGTATGTATAACTCTTTAGTTAATAACTTCCTTAGGGAAATGTCTTTTCACTTTTTAGAAAAATATACAATTATCCAATTACTACAAAACCAACAAACATAGTTTGTTAAAAAAATAAAAATTAAACTTATAAAATAAAATAATACATTATCATACTACCTATTAAAATTTTAATCGATGTCTAAATAAATTTATAAAGGGCAACACTTGTTCATTTATTGCGGTAGCTAATTTTGAGTGTCTTAAGAAATATGAATCGCTAATTATGTATATGTGTTTGTTTTTCCCCCTTAGATGAGAGATGACAGTTTCTCATCCTGGCGAACAACCTCGACCAGCGATGAAGCTGGCAGTCCACCACGATCCACCAGCCCTCGACCACAAACGCCAGCCTTCCCTGTCCATCCGCGCACCCCGTATGTCAACAACAGCTCGCAACAATTCGAGACTACGGGGCTACCTCCCAAGAGTCCAACAACACAGCGGTAAGTCTCTTTCCCCAAACTTTATTTTTTGAGATAAAAAATCTATGTGACTAACTTCAAAATGGTGTAGTTCCTTGTTTAACATATTAGTTAACTACAGGATGGCAGGAGGTAGTCATCAAACTTCTTGTATTTGGTAGTCATTTATCAAATATTCAGAACACTTTTTTAAACAATGAGGGAGATTACTCAGATGCATTAAAGTTTGTATCTATATATGCCATAGTATTTCATAAAATATTTATTGTTTTACTATGCTATCCCCTTACATGTGTTGATTTTGTCCACTCTTTTAAATGGAGACTCAACAGTCCTTTCTTCACATTTTGCAAACTTAATCATCATCAATAATAATAAAAAGTTTTTATTTTTTGACAATAAAAAACTCATAAACAGATTATTATTTGTGCTTTAAGCTTGTTTCATATTACATCGATATGTGTTCACAGCCCAGAAGACTTTATCATAAAATTCAAAACTCAGTTACAACTTGAGTTAATATTTTTCATTAATAGTAGTGGTTTTATCGTCTGTCATGTTTCATATTTTTAGTTGTTATTATGTATTATACTCCAGTTATAAATTGAAATTTTGACTATCACTATTTTAATACATATTATTTTGGAACACTTGAGGCATACAAATTAAGGATATCTTTGAACTGGTGAATAGTTTTCTTTGCATTCTTTGAATTTTATGAGAGACTATGTTAATCATTGTGAAAGTTAAACTAAACAATCTTTATGTTATTTTAATTTGTTTTAAAAGAAAAAAATAATATTGCAGTGATGGCTCATCACTTCAATAGAAGCTGGAGGGTGCGGCTGATTCGGTTATTTAATTATATCTGAATAACATATTTAAAATAAGATAGACATTTCGGCAATATTTGTTAAAAATTCATTGATTTAAACTCAAATAAAGAGTAATATTACAAACAACATGCAAAATTTAAAAATTTCAAATTCATTCCATAGAACGTAGGTCAGTTTAATAAACTTCGCAGCTGTGTTATTAATGTGCATAACTATATATGTATGTGTGTTCATTGTTCACGAGAAAAAGTAAAAAGATTATTTCCACATCACAGCCGCAAATCCATCTTTGGAATTAAGCTGCGTTTTGAAAACTCGATTTTCATTTTTCTAGTTTTTGTTTAATGGTTAATGACTAATGGTTTCACTTTTGTTTTTTGATAAAGAATAAATCTTGAAACATTTACTGTCCTAAGCACCTAAATTAAATTATTAATTTTACTTATGTCAAATGTCACTACACATAACTTGTAACAAATCAACACAATCCTAAAATTACCCTACATAGAAACACTCATTCTATACACAGCATAACATTATATGTACCTTAAGACACAGGAGCACACAGGGCTACTGGCAACAATATAGCTGGCTCACGTTATACACAACACATACCTCACAAGCTTTCAACTTCAGGGCGCATACGGGAAGCGCCTTCACACGCAGAAAAAGCAGGGCTAGCTAATCGCAGCTGACTGGCGACAATAACTCAAGGGATAGGAAGGTTTGATTTCACACTGCAAGGTGCTGACAACCATGTGCCTGACTGTATGCCATTTCAAAAACAATGCCCACTCTTGCCTAAACCGAAAACATATTTTTCTTGAAACTATTATGGCAAGATAAATTTGTTGTGTGAGTGTAAATAATAATTTTGCAAGGCTATGATTTATAAATAGGGGCTTCTTTGGGCGGCTGAGGGCGCCCGCCTTTGTGCCCTAAGGACAAGCCACCCCTGACATTGCATTTAATTATATATTTTTTAATGCTGAACTAATGTGGCATTTTCTCCATTTACAATCTTTCTAAGAAATTTTTTTCCCCACAATGTATTAATTAAATTTATAGTTAATAATAATGATAATAATAATTTCAAAAACCTTGTTTAGTCTACTCCTAGTTAAATAAAATAAATATCTATTATTTGACTTTAAATTTTAAAAATTCATAACACAAGTCCGAATTTTAGTATGAATATTTTAATACCTAGTGATGTATATAATTATACTTGCAAAAATGTATTTATAGCTTATCTACCATTAATATTTTATTATAAACTAATAAATTTGCATGCTGATTCATGTTTCTATCATAGTCTGTCAAGTGAACATTAAATAATGTTTTTAATGTAAACCCTTTCAAACATGGCAAATGTGCATGAACTAGATGTATAGATTATTAATATATTTATCATGTATTGTTATGTTTGTCATTGAAAATTTTGTTTACTACTGGTAAAAAAAAATTCAATCAATGTCCATTAATTTGATTTCTTTTTATCTTTAGTTTAATATACGAACACAACTTTTTTCTCTGTTCTTCAGGTTATTAAATCTTATTTTGTTACAGCATTGTCATTAGACTAATTAATTTAGATAATTGTAAAATTCTTTCTAGACTGTCACTTCTTTCTAATAGTTAGCTTAGACCAATTTTCTCTTCATTTTGAAATGTAGTTTTTTATATTCTCTTAATTCTATCCCCCCTTCTGTGTTTTTTCCAGGACAAAACAATTTGAGTACCTAGTTTTGGCAAGTTATACTACCAAAATCAAGTTTTCGAATTGAGGACATTTTAACTTGTTAAGTTCCTATTACAACAACTGCTTTATTTCAAATAATAATATAAATTTATTGATTATCAAGCCCTCACCTTTTTCTGGAATAGCTCATTGCTAGTCTCATTGTAGATCTTATGTTTTTTGTAATCAAAATTGTTTTGGAGACATTAACATTATAATTTATAATTATTTATAATATAATAGGTTGGCACTATCAAATCAGAGCTGGTACAAGAGATTAGGTGTGCACCTAATTCCTGCACAGGAATTGTGATTATTGAATTCCCTCAAAACCCACTTTGGTGGCCGAAGGATCTAACACACTACTCTCGCAGTAGACTAGACTGCCAATGATGAGGAGATCAAGGTTCGAATCTCGGTCAGGTGTATTGAGAGTTTTTTTTTTCTCTAAAATGGTTTCCTACTCTCTTTCCACGCAAATGCGGGTGCACTTAATATAAATAACAAATATAACCCTCCTAATCACTAAAACCATTATTGTAACTAGTACATAAGCGTACAACCCAAATAGGTAGTAAGACGCGTTGCTGGAAAAAAAATCGTTAAAATTCATCTTACTTGCTTAGCTAGAAGTTGCTGATATCCATTTGAGACTAGAGCATGCAAATAGTAACTTATGTTTTTTACATGTAATGTGTAAAGTAAGTACTTCATTGGTGTGATGAATGGGGAAGTGAAGTATAATGACACATGACATAACCAATTTTCCTGTTGGGTGACTTCAATAAGTGCGGTTGAGTATGTGTATTTCAAGTACTAAAATGGAAATAAAAAATACGATTGGATATGTTAAATCACTGGCTTGAGATGTTTTTAAATAATAACTCATATAATTCGCACCTGTGAGCAAGCATACAAAGGCACCAGTCTTGTGTTGTCTAGTGTATGCTGGGCATATCAGAGTTCAAATATTGTCAGGGTAAAATAAGGGGGCTTTATTAAATAGTTTTCCACGCTCCCTACATGCAAATGTGGTTGCATTTAATTTAAATAATACCTTTATCATCTCTGCCCCTAGTGTAAATATGCGGCTATTCTGGATGGGTAGTAAGTTGTGGTGCACATATAAAAATTCACCTTTTTGTTGAGACGCACTCTCCCAATTAAAAAAAACTTTTAAAATTAACAGTGAATTTGCTAATAAAATAACACTATTTTAGACACACAATTTGTGCTCATCAAAAGCGTTTCTTGTTTACCTTCCAATTTGTGTTTAGATGTATACGGGATGTATGTATTTATTTGGAAAGTAACCTAGATGTGGATAGTGGACCTCAAAACAACACAAAAGTTACTGTGAACATATGTTCTATAATTGATTGTTCTCGAGATAAGACCTTCCAAGATTCTGCTGGAATGGTTAATACTTCTACTTGATACACCCCTGTTAGCATAGCTGCAGCTCTACCTTTGTACCAGCAATGATACGTCACTTATAGGCGGTACAACAGGGGTGTATTAATTAGAGCTATTAACAATTCCAGCAAAACCTTGGAAGGCCTTAGCTCAGAAACCATTGACTATAGGACATCTGATGTTCACATGAACTTTTTGTGTTATTTTGAGGTGTACGATCTACGCCCCAGTTACGTCTCACCTAAATACTTACACCCTGTAGAATTTCTATGTTTACCTAGGTTTAAAACTATCCTAACTATTTTTAAATTTGATGCTTGTAGACGTTTGAGTTATTCGGGATCATTTAAATATCTACGAAAGTGGCCTTCCAACTCATCAGTGTCTAGGTATGTAGCAGGCTAACAGCTGCATGCATAATCACAACTCTTGGCCTGCAAAAAAAAATCCTGTTTGAAAAGTACACTACAGGAAAGTGTTGTTTTATATGGAAAAAAAAGTGTTGGTAGTCAGTCCTAGTTAGAAATGTTTTCCCTAGTACCATTAATTTAATATTGTAATAATAATGTATTTTGGTTTTTTAATGATTGCTAAAACATATATATGAAAAGCATCTTTGAAAGTTCATCAGTTTTGAAATTCTCAATTATTTTAGGCCTGAGTATGAATTCCAAATTCGATTACTTTTTTTAAAACCCTTTAATGTAATATTCATTTTTATCATATTATCTAGAAAAACTAGAATGAATGTGCATGCTCACGGCATAGTAAAGGCATATTTAATTAATTTTTTTATATCGGCGGATGAATAAACATGGGTATAGAAGTTTTACTAGGTTTGATCCCCGGCATTTCCAAAATCTATCGTGAAGCAGTAGGTTTAGTATGGGGTCAAACTCAGCCTCGTGAGGACAAATGAGAAGTTATTTGAATAAAATAAGTAGTAGATCTGGCTTAGAAAACTGAGGTAAATGGCCGGGAGGGGCTTGTGCTGACCACATGATACCTTCTATCTGCAAATGTTGGCCCTATCATTGTTAACGACAGCGGCTACTCAGTCGGTATAACTCGCTTGTGGGCTCACACCATGGAGTTTTATAGAGGTTCTACTAATGGAATTAATTATCATATTTCTTCAAGGACACACTTTTTTCTCATTTAAACATCTTCAAAAACGGATTGTGTCTTAGAATCAAAGTTTAATAATAATAATAATAATAATAATAATAATATTTAGCACCGCGTCTTACTACCCGTTCGGGTTATACGCTTAGAACCAAAGTTATTTTTTGATATTGATTCAGAAGGAAATGATGACTAACACACCTACTGATAAAAAAAAGGTATTATTGTTGTTAGCAAATTGAATCCTGTAGTAAAAATATTTATTAGATTTTAGTGTTTTATTTTTTCTTAGGATCAAATATTTTTTCTATAATTGGTACTGAAAAATTTGGGTGTGTCCTACAATCAATGGCTTTTGAGAATCAAAGAAAACAGTAGTGTCGTAGAAAATGAAAATGAAAATTAATCAATTGTGCTTTGCTTGCAATTAGTTAAAATAGTTTATTACTAGTAAAAAAAAATAAATTGACTTAACTTTGTGTCATCATCTTTGAAAGATGTTAAACTCACTTCAGTAATCATTATTTTTTAGATTGTAATTTTTCTTACTATTTTGCTAAGTTCCGATTCAAATAATTTTCAAAAAATAATGTTAAAATAACTATCTGAAATGTCAACTTGCTTGATTTTATTTATTTATTACTTCATGATTGAATAACAATATGCTGAAGAAACCTAGATAAATAGCACTAATAACATACTTCCGACTCTGACCCGTGAGGTCATATCTTTAAAGGGGCATTTGAAATGTTTAATAGAATAATTATTGTGAAAGCGTATAACCCATACAGGTACCAAAACATGATGCAAAAAAAACAACTAAATATTTCTATACTAAAAATCAATATGCATGGTTTGAAATTAAGCTCCTATCTAAACATTTTGTTTGTATTCACTTATCAGTAATTCTCTTTTATATAACATATATTGTGGAATGCAATGTGTGATAATTGTTTATAGTGTTCCTTCCCTCTTATTATTCCTGTTTAATGTATGGCATTGTACATTTAAGATGTGTGATTTGCATGCTTATAATAACAAAAACGTAGATACCCTCATTAATTTCTTAAGTTTGCTAGTTTTTCCCTCAGTAATGTTTGTTATAATAATAATCAAGCAATAAATACACTTGAACTTGTTACCTTACTTGATATAAATTTAAATGGTAAATTTTTCAATTTGAGAATAGAAAATAAAGTGCTTTCTTCAAAGTGTTTGTTATATTTTTCTCACAAATTTTGATTTTCAATCAATTTGTGAAAAAATAAAAGTTGAAAATTGCAACTCATTCATTTCTTACATTCATTATTATTTTATTCTTTCATTAAATCATGTAAGATTTTTGATAATCTGAAGATTAAATGTTTCTGTGGTTGGTATGAAAAATATGTTAGTTTGAGGTAAAAAGAAGGCAGGTAGGCATGTGACTTAAAAACTAGGGTGCTTTGGCTTTGTGTAGCCTTCAATTACCCTGAAATGTAGCTTTCTTACCTTGCTTGGTTTCAATATCGCACATCTCATAAGATGGGTCATAGTGTAATCTATCAAATTAAGAGTGCTAACATTCAGGGTAAACGAGCGGTACAAGCATTATGCTCTTGAATAATTTATCTCCAGATGTGTTTTTAACATAATTATATATAGTTTTCAGATTTTGATGTATAAAATATCACAATTATGCGTGTGTTAATAAAGGAACAGATTTATAAAATGTAGTTTGATTGAAGAACAATAGGACATAAAGCCTGAAACATTATTTTTCATTTAATTTATTTGAGGTAATTAATGTGCAATTTCTTAACCGATGGATTATATCAGCACACAATTTATAAACTGGCTTAAATCTAGAACAGACACAACATCGAGCCCCTGGCCGTAATCCATCACTGTGAAAGGGGAAAACATTTCACCAATGATAAATATTTGGCCATGCCAAGAATTTAACTTGGGACCCTTAGCTTAATTGACAGACACACTACTGACTGAGCTAAGGTGTAGGACCTTAAACATTATAGGACACTAAAATAGAAGTAATATTAATTATATAAACCAACGAATCTAAGTGAAGAGGCAGGTAGGGAAGGAGGGAGATTTTAAAGAAATTTCTCTCTCATCTTTCCGCTCGTGGGTCTAGCCACATGGGTGTGGTGAGGAAGTGAAACCATAACGTTCCTTTCCCCTCAGACTGAGAATGGGAAACGACTTTAAACTCGACCTTGTCGATATTTAGAGTCTTTATGTTCTTGTTTCAAATAATATTATTTTTTTAGATGCAAAACCTTATCCTTGGTATAAAAAGTCCCTAATTGCTTGGAATTTTGTTTTTGATGGTACGTGCAGCAAGGACCAATCCCCGTCTCCTGTATCAGACTCCAATCAGACCATCCAGCAGCACCATGTTAGCATAGTCACCAACTCGAGCACTAGCGGTCGAGCCACCCCTGGGTTTCAGACAACACCACACTCTTCTGCCAGTTTGTCTGATGGATTCTCCCAGCAACAAAGTCCCAAGGTAAAGTCCAACTCAATCGCCTCAAGTCTGATTGTCGTCGTAAGGGCCATATATAAAATACAACAAGATTATTTTGTGGCTAACATTGACATAGATATGATATTGACATTAACTATATTTTTAGTGTAATTTTATGTATACTCAGTTATTCTATGACATTAGGTGCTCGAAAGTTCATTTCCACACTTAAAAAGTATGCCACCTATATCTTGATCATGTTCTATCTAGTCCACCACATTACACCCTATCCATATCTTGAGCTAGTTCTATCCTGTCTACCTCATTACACCCTCTCCCTATCATGAGCTAATCCTACCCAGTCCACCTCATTAAATCCTATCTCTTTCTTAAGATAGTTATATCCAGTCCACCTCATTACACCCTATCTTTTACAGGTCCATTCTATTGTTATCCTCCCATCTGCGTCTAGGTCTTCCCAATAGTCTTTACCC
The DNA here is from genome assembly GCA_902141375.1 of Timema poppense. Lineage (NCBI taxonomy): Eukaryota > Metazoa > Arthropoda > Insecta > Phasmatodea > Timematidae > Timema > Timema poppense. The sequence continues at coordinate 156,362 of CABFOV010000590.1, read as the reverse complement.
ATTGGGTCCGCCAGTCAGTACCCTGAACAAGGTTTTAGAATCCCCCATTCACGCTACATGTCCTGCCCACTGTAATTTACAAGACTTTACTATCTTAATTAATAATGTCTTGTAAAGAGTACAAGTAACTCATCATTACGTGACATCCTCCACTCCCCAGTAAACTCATTCCTTTTTGGAACAGGTATCTTCCTAAGCACCTTGTTTTTGAACATTATAATTTATTTATAGTCTTGTAAGGTAAGAAACCATGTTTCACACCCATAAAAAACAACAAATAAATTTTTTCTTTGTATATTCTGAATTTTACAATCCTTGAAACCATGTGAGACGTCAACAACTTAGTGATAGAGTAATAACATGCCTTTCACTACTGTATTCTTTTCCTAATTTCCAATCTAATATTGTTATTGCTAGTTAAGATTTTTACTAAATATTTAAACTCATTGGCCCTGTAAAATGATACTTTGTTTGCAGTAATCTCTAAATTATTGTCCTCACTCTGCGCTATTTGTGTTATTGTATACGTAACCTTTTCAGCATTCACTTCTAAGTCTATTTACTTAATAGCTTCTAGTAAAAATTTCTACATTTCTTGCAACAGCTTCCTTACTAATGCCCAACAAAGCTAATTCGTCTGCATTTCCTAATAGCGTTATTGTACCATTTATTGTCAATATTTCCATACTCTAGCTCTTATATTACCCTAATAACATACTCTAAAGCCAGATCAAAAAGTAATGGGGAAAGTATATCCCCTTGTTTCAACCCATTATGGATTTTTTTAATTTTTTTTTATTTGATAGATTAATTATAATTATCATTTAAACTTCTACCAACCTTTACACTAAGCATTATATCATTTTCTGACTTGATTTATCTCATATAAGTTACAGACATATTTGAAATAAATTAACATTTCAACATAACCCATTTGTACATGACAATTTTGTATTTCATTCACTGGGTACCAACAGCATACACTTACATTCACTTATACACTTGTTCATAAAAGTGTATGTATGAGCACTAATTTAGTGCTACTAGAGATAAAAGCAGAAAAAGACTAATATGTCCTTCTACTTACCTGTTATATAGTAGAGTGTTTGTAATTTATAGAGAATAGTTGATATATATTTGAAACTCAATTATGACTGATGTCAAATACGCTGTAGGGAGAGTTACAAAATGACAACTGGTGTTGTCACAAAAGGTTAGGTTTAATCTAGTTTTGTATGACAAATGGACCCCTTCCCCCTCCAAACATTGTGTACCCCTCATTCCAAATTAAACCAGTTTGTATTGTTACTGCAAATAATACCTGATACAAGACCTGCCTCGCACATACTGCAGTGATTATGTATCAACAACTCTATAGGTTTGGTTCTTACGTTCCAACGGTTGTTCACTTTGAAACTGACTTTGGGCCCTAGAAAGTCTGTTCATGTGTATTAGCTAGGTATATATATTGTCAATTTAAAAATTAATCTTAATAAATAGTACACTCTGTTTACCCTGAAAGGTAGCAGTCTTTCCATGACAGATCACACAATTGCACTCTATGATGAGCTAAGCCATTTTGGAAATGTGCTAGGTTTCAAGGTAAACTAAGTGTAGGCTATACACATATGAAAGTGTAAGGTTATGTTATTTATTATAAAAATAGATTATTTATACAAATGAATAGTTGTTAATGATATACCC
>CABFOV010000590.1:121351-154450 GCA_902141375.1 Timema poppense | reverse complement strand
GGGGGACCAAATGGTTTTAGATTATTTTGTGTGATTACGTGGAGGTTGAACCCAATAATCGAAATAATAGACACATCACAGTAAAATTTTGAAACAGACCTCATCAATACAAGGTAATAATACACCCTATATATGTAAACATGTCTCACTAAAACATTTGTTTGTCTATAGAGCCCAGTAATTACAAATGGCGGCACGGGGCAATCGTCGCCGACAGTGTATTATGGCCATTCTCGTCGCTCCTCGCTCCATTCTAACAGTGAACCTCCGCAGGAAGTGTCGCCAGCTCATGTGAAGTTTGTCCGAGACACATCGCGGTTTTGGTACAAGCCTTCTATCTCCAGGGAAGAAGGTTTGTTCACACTTGAGATATTTGTTTCTGTAGTTTTACAATTTCTTGTATATGTTTAGTTTTATTTGTTATTCTTCATTGAAAGTTTAATGTAGCCCTACCTCTTAAGTAAGTTAAGAAATACCTATGTTAATCTTTAGTATTTCGACTAAACGCTGAAGGAGATTGTAAATATGGTATGCTCTAAAATTACATGTTTTCATATTTTTTAAATAAACTGTAAAAACAAAAATTTATAGTTTTAAAATTGTAACCGGCGAGTATTTAAAATATATATTTGAATTTGAAAAATACCTAACACTTTGTTTGGCCATTTTTTTGGTATTCTCTTTAACAAAGGTATCGGAAGGGTAACATAGAAGAAGTACAGCCACATTAGTGTTGGGGGAGGATTGAAAAACCACAGTAAAATTCACCATGAAACGCTCGATTCCCTTGAATCAATATTTATATATATATATATATCAAAAAAGTATCTCAAATACAATAATTATTTTCAAGAGCTTGACTTCAAATAACAAATGGCAGCTGTAATTATATAGGCTCGTGTAGTCGGGAGTGTAACAAAATCACAAAAAAGAACAAAATTATAACAATATAATTACTCTACTAAAAATGTCTTAACTCTGTTGTTTATGACTTAATAGACATGACAAATAAAATATAATTTGTCAGTGGCACCAAGACTTAGGCAATTTTATTTAAATTCAATTTTAAACATTTTCACTTTAACTAAAATTATACATTTTTATAGATTTGAGATTTGAATGAAAATTTAGGATTCAAATTTTGGAAGTATATTTTTTAGTTAATATATTTGAGGTATTAAAGGTGTACTTTCTGAACTAACTGATAATATCAGCACACTACTTATAAACTAACTTAAATCTTTAACAGACACAACACCCAGCTCTTGGCTGTTAAGGTGGGGTGGGGTGCTATAAAAAGTGAAAAAACACTGGCTTTTCTTCGTGTCCTCTTCTATCCCACATTAATTCTTCACTTTTAAAGGGGAAACCCATATTTCACCAAAGTTCAATTTTTGGCCATGCCAGGAATTGAGCCTGTAGACAGACACGCCACCGACTGAACTAAGATGTTATTAAGAAATAAAGGATTCTACCCATCTCTAATTTCAATTTAAAGAAAATACCGAGAATCAAGATTTTTAATGAAGTATAGTCTTACTTTGAAAACCGGAAGGATATATTTAGAAACCACTTTTAAAAATTTACTCTACTGAAGTGCATTATTAGTTTTTAGATCTCTTATAATCAAATTAAATAGAAAAATAATGTGGCTTTGTTAAAGTGCCACCCTAAAGTCATGAATGATTTTAAACATTTGGTTGAATGCTTATTTCTAATTAAATATCTCTCTGCTTCATTTCAGCCATAAATATGTTACGTGAGAAGCCCCCAGGGACATTTGTGGTAAGGGACTCCAACTCGTTCCCTGGAGCATTTGGTCTTGCCCTAAAAGTGTCGACTCCCCCACCAAATGTTCAGGGCAAGGTTTCCACATCGAGCGACCCAGGAAGTGAACTTGTGCGACACTTCCTTATCGAACCAACATCTAGAGGAGTCAAACTGAAAGGGTGCAGCAACGAACCTGTCTTCAGTGAGTGTTTTATCATCAGGCAACTGTAGTTAATTAATACATGTATTTACCTCCTTTTAGGGCATTTCCTGATATCTTCTACAGCTGAAAATTGGTATATAGGGGCAAACTACTGTAGTAACACTAAACAAAAATAAAGTTTTCTAATTTATTTATTTTTGGGTGGGGGTAAGGGTGAGGCAGATAATTAAGGACTCCGCAAACCAAGTTTGTCCAGGGCCCCACACCTGTTAATCTCAAACTTTATTGTTATCTAACCTCTTTATCAAAATATAAAGCTTTAATAGTTTTTCTTAGCTATGAATTTTACCACTATGACTTTTGATCGCTTAGTTTAAGTAATAAGTTGTTTATCTAAAGTGCACATGCATAAACATGGGAATGAGAAAACTCCCCCAAAGCCTCTAGCTTAGATTTGAACTTCAACCACCCCATTGCTTATACAGTCTCTTGCGAGACTTAACACCTTAAAACGAATGACCATTACTGAGTATAGGGATTTGCTTTGTTGGTACAAGTAATGATTTATCCAAAAAATCACAACTTGTGAATGTGAGGAATCTCAGGCCTTCACCGTGGTTCGAATTCCATGTTAAACTGTAGGTCCTTCATTTCATCTCACAATCACCCTACCATTAAAACATTAGCGTAAGTGCGTATAACCCGAACGGGTAGTAAGACGCGGTGCTAATAATAATAATAATAATTTATTCAAAACTAATTAATTCCCATTTCCCACAGTGAAATGACCATTGGCATCTTTCTACCCAAATAGATTGTTATTGAAGCTGTTTCTTTTTAACTCACTATCCACAATTTATTGTATTTGGAGCCATTATTGGTATATAACAGGGTGTAAAATTGAGCAATTTGTAGGTCATTTACCTATTTGGATTATTTAACTTCTGATAAAAGCTCAAATAGTTTTAAGAGAGTGCATCACATGCAGATCAACTCTGTGATACAGTTGGCTAGAAATAGTAGATTTACACAAACACTATTACACGTGGATCATTTCTGATTAAACATTAATGGAGATAAAGTGTTAATAGAAGTTCCCATAGCTGAACATTATTGAAATATTAAATATTTGGATTAAAACTGCACTGAAAAGGCTTTTTTTGACCATTTTAGAATGTCTGCACAGATAAGTATTGCCCGCAAATATTCATTCTGTCGTAATAGGGACTTACTATAGTGATTAACAATAAATTATGCTGCTTTACCCACCATCGTCACCGCGGAAAATTTCAAGTAATCATTAAAATACGAATGCAGTACACATTTCAGTCATATCTTGGTCTTTTCCTTTCCCCTTTAACCTCCATACCTCGCACAAGCCCGGAGCTGAGTTGGGCCTGCTATGATGAACGCTATTAAGAGCTTCTTTTGGTTCACACTAGAGATCTTAGGGTATTAAAAAATACATATTTTTGAGCTTAACTTTTAAAAGATACTCGGCTCAAGCTCGACAGGTTTATAGGTTCGGCAATTTTGATCTTCTTGTATTCGTAATTCTCTGCTCCAATGGATGACTTATGGTTTATTCTTCTCTTTTTACTATCTGTATGAGGTTTATGAAATGTACAATTGGTAAGGGAAGGAGGAGAAGAGTAAAATAGCTCAACAGAGAGGGTAGTGTGCAAACATTTAGCCACTTGAATTTTGCTAGGAACAACAACTTAGCAAACTGGTTGTTGAATGGAAGAGGTTATGAAACATAGATAAAAAATAGGTGTAGAAATGGATCTCTTTGTAGGGCTAATATAACGCAAAATCTTAATGCAAGACTGTTTCAAGTACAGCTTGGTGCAAATACCTACTATGTACAGCTTAAGGATGCTACATGATGGAGCACTGAGACGGGTTGCAGACATTTGAATATCCCTAATTATTTAAGAAGTTATTTGATAATTTTTTAATACAGTTTTCAACCAAATGTAGGTAAAACTTTCAGCGGATTTATTACTATTTAAAAAGCTTAAATTTTGAGTCTAAAGGTGTTTTTGTTTTAAAATATGGAAAATTTGAATATGTGTGCTTCTGAGATTAAAGCTAAAGGTTGTTTTGATAGAATCACATCAGAAAATTTTAAGATAATGTGAGATTGTTTTATAGGGCCTTGTTACACAAATGACGGTCCGTGGGCTGGTGCTGGTCAACGACCAGAAAATCTTGCCAATTTTTTTTCCCCCTACCTTGGTTAAATCAATTTAAAATCTCCATGTCTAGCTATGAACTGTTAAAAAATACATGCTTTGTTTGAATTACAATCATTCTGTGACTTTAGTTTCAAGAGTTTCAAGGGATTGCTATGATGTATTTTACCATTGTGCTTATATTATTAGTAAAGAAGGTGAGGGCCTTGATGTAACAGCTTTACTGTTTGCATAATGTTATTTTTCATCACTTAACAAATTTAGCAGAGTGGTTTAATTTCTACTCCAAGACGAGGAGGATATATATATATATATCCTCTGCTTGGAGTAGTAATCAAACCACTATACTAAATTTGTAAAGTGATGAAAAATAACCTTATACATATATGAGAGAGAGAGGGAATGGAAATTGATTTTTGCCATGGAATCAATAGATACATTTTTAACGTAAAAGATAACGTGATTGACCCAGCTGCTAATTAGGTCTACTAATTAAGAATTGAAAATTTATTTCAAATGTACAACTTCTCATGGTTTCTTATGGATCATAGTAGAAACCGAATCTTTTTGCACTTAAACTATTTACATTTGCCTTGACCTGCCTTTGTGGGACTTGTCTCTCTATCATGAGCGTAATTAAGACGAAACATCTTGAAAGTGTGGCTACAAGTAACACCGTCCACAATAGAGCCACAGCTAGATAAAATGTGCAAAATTAAACAATCTCATTTGTCACATTTAACTATAATACTATGTTTTTTTCCTTTAATATAAATAAAACTGTGTTTACATACAAACTGATATACTACCAAGCCAGTCCTTGGGCGCCACTGAAAGAAAATAAAAAAAAACAGTTCACCAGACACAAAAGTTTGATCAACATTGTTATGTAGTAAGCTATAAGTCATCACACATATTCTTAAATCAACCTAAAATTAAAATTTAAACCTGTTAAATGGTCATAACTTTAACCTACATTTTGGTGAGAACAATATTTAAAAATAAAATAAAAACTATAACATAAACAATCCATAATTTCTAAAATTCTGCAAAGCTGCTACCCTTAAGAATACTTCTTTTTTTGTCTGTTAGGAGGGCAGTATTTGTTTCTCTCTATGATAGCTTTAAGGTGAGGTGAGTTTTTCCACAATTCTATCATATATATTCATTACATATTATATTTTGCTTAATGCACTTTATTTCATACATAGGCTTATGATTTTATGACATTCGAGGTCGCTTTGTCAGCAAACCATTTAATTAAAAGTTTCCTTAAATATTAAGAGGAAATGGAGGGAAGATGGTATGATAAAAATATGGTTGCATACATCAATTAAGGTGTGGTGGAAGCGTTGTCGCTACTTATTTTTCATTTATTTATCTTTTTTTGCTATTCTTCTTTTGGTTTTCAGTGTTTTGAGATCATATTATTATTATTATTATTATTATTACTTTTCACACAAGGTGGTGCAGTTTATTTGTATTATACAGAATACAATTGGGGTGCAATTTTTAAGTACACCTAGTGTTGCATTAAGCGCTTGTGCATGTTAGAAATAACAAATAATATACATTAGGTGAATTTTTGTGATTGCCTTTGTTACATCTTGGTAACGAGTGTTATTGGCCAAATGGTTCTAACCAAGGTGGAGCGCGAAAATGACTTGTTTTTTTCATAAACATAAATATACTCCACCCCAACCACCATAACAGTTGGTGGGTTAATTTATGTTAGCCTACATGTACTGCAAATTGATAGAAAATGATTTATTTTATTTAATTATTAGTTAAATTGGTGTTTATTTTGACTAGTCTTAACATACTAAGCTAAACAAATCTTCCTAAAAATAACCTACATAAAATATAAAGTATGCATGTAAGAATAAATGGGCTGAGTTCATATATTACTCTATTTCTTTTGTCCATAGCTAAACAATTTTCAAGTACTTACTTACCGTCATATATTTCTAGCTAGTAATTGATATTAATTTTAATTGACACATAACTGTTAAAAGCCATTGACTACGAAGATATACTCGTTTAAATTTAATATAAGGGGCTAAACTGTCTTGAAATTGGCGCACAATTCTCAGCAGCTCATGGTTGATACCAGGCTATTTAGGTTGGTCATTGAAAGTGTTATCAAACCGAGGTTTGGTATTGTCTCGGTCATAAACACTCGTAACCAACTGCAATACCAGGAGTATGAAAATGCTCTGGTCTTAAACATTGATACCAGGTCAATTGCAAAAACAGTCAAAACACATATATTTATTGACCTCTAGCTCGACTCAGATGAAATAATCTTAGGGGTTCAGACCCTTAGCACACACTCAATTATTGTTATATCATTTCCCTATTGAATAAATGAATTATAAGATGTTTTTACAAAAATGCCATCATGCATATTGTATTGTCTTGTCTGTTGCAGGCTCGTTATCGGCGCTAGTTTACCAACACTCCCTGATGCAGATGGCCCTCCCTTGTAGACTGCTGCTACCTGAAGCTGAGGGCTCAGGTATAACTCCAGACAGTCCTGGCACTGTCAGCACAGCCCAACAGCTACTATCTCAAGGAGCAGGTATGTAACTTGATAGAGCAGTGGTAGCGTATACCACCAGAGTTCGTTGGCTAGACATTCCTGGTCTTCTCCTGGCAGTGGTGGATATGTCACCATCTTCTGAGGCTGGTCCACCATATAGGCAAGGTTACTTCCATCCTGATGTGATGATAATGATGATTGTATGGTGCCGGTGGAAGTCTTAAACCTACCTTAAACTTATTTAACAAGGCATGACAGCTATATGAACAATTACCCTTTGTGAATTAAACTCGGGACCTATAGATTAGTATCCAGGAATCATGACCACTAAACTAAGAGTCTGGTGTGATTGAAACTAAGCTATTGACACTACATGATTTACAAGCAAGGAAAACCTCTTTTCGAGGTAATTGTACTGTATTTGGAAAAAAGTACAAGAAATGTAGATAGAAAACATATAAAAAGAACGAACACAATATGCTTTTACAATGAAAATATCACATTTCACACTTTACCTTGCTGCCTTTGGACAAAGTTGTAATAGGTCTGCCTCTTGAATAAAATCTTCCTTTTGTGTTTTTCGGATTCCTCTATTAAGAAATTGTGTTACACGTTTTACGCTACCTCCTGATTAATTCCGATAGAATGAAACCTAGATCTGGGGATCTGGCAGTAACGATCGCTTTTCTTCAAGTAGGAGCCAAGTGGCAACTAAATGCATTGAGAGTCTTAACAGCATTGAATCAATGTTGTTGTTTTTTTTAACTTTATTTCACAGTAATTAATAAAAATACACTAACATTTGCTAGTCATGAGCATACACACACATAATGTTTGAGATGGTTCTGATATAACATGAGCCCCTTTAACACATGAAAGGATTTAATACATTCCTTAGTAGCCATACATCAATAAGATAATGTTAGCACCCTGTAATAAACCGAATCGGGTCAGATAAAAACTCGGCACTTAATGTACACCAAATGTATAGGTATTTAGATAGAGAGTTTGTTTGTTTTATTCTCACCATGTTTTAATACCTGTTCAGGCTTTACACATTCACTAATTACTACATTAGTGGAATAGGGATAAGGAAGGTAGAATTTAGAGGAAGTGTACTCACATTCAAGTAGTTGGAGAGTGGGAAACCATTTAGGAAAAACCAACCTCGACAAACTCGACCGGGGTTCTAATCCTGGTCTCCCATGAGATTGACATGTTAGACCATGTGGCCATCACTACAGATAATATTAGTTATAGACCACAATCATTTTAATCTGTAATTATTTCTTTACTATTCAATGTTACAGGACAGATATACAGATTTATATTGTATTTTGAGGCAATTCCACACCAACAGTAGGTTAGGAGGTTAAGGAAAGGCTCTTAGCCCCTTGTTGTTATTGGTTTATACTACTGTGCAACACATTCAACTTGTGTCACTTAAATCTACTCCGTTGTTCCCAGCTTGTAATGTACTGTTCCTCTTCACCGTGGACATGGAGTCACTGACCGGACCTCAAGCGATCAAAAAGGCGGTGCAGCTCATGTTCCAATGCAAGCCCTTGCCCCAGGCGACCGTGGTCCATTTCAAGGTGTCAGGTCAGGGAATAACTCTGACAGACAACAAACACAAGTTGTTCTTCAGGAAACACTACCCTGTCAACACCATCTCTCACTGTGGGTTGGACCCAGATGACCACCGCTGGAGTCAGAAGAGTGAAGAGACCGGACAGCCTATCAGCTCTAAGTGAGTCAACATTTTGATGGTTGGGCGATCCTACCTATACTCGACCCTCATGACACAAAATTGTTATTTCGATATGAAACTGTGACATTTATTTCAATGTGGGTCCAATACTTTGGAACAGTCAGTAGTGCATCTCCATACTGAGATAAGGGTCTCAGGTTCAATTCCCAGCATGACCGAAGAATTTATCTTTGATGAAATTCAAGCTTAGTCATTCATAGTTTTGAATTAACAGCCGGGAACTGGGTATTATGTATATTCTAGATTTAGGTTAGTTTTATAAGTCATGATATGACTATTGTTTCAGAAAGTGAACCTTGAATAACCAAAATAAAAAGCAATTCAAAGTGTGATGCATGACTTCCAGCATATTTTCTTTTCAGCCATTTTTTCTATCTAAGTATGAAGGGAGGGTCACAAAGGCTAATTAAGAGAAAATACACCCTCAATTCACCCAAGTCAGAATTCACATCTTTCAAATTCCAGCTAACTCTTCTGGTGTCATAATTTGATTTTACTTCTATAGAAGTTTGATGAACATATGCATAAATATTCTTTGAATTTAAAAATAATACCTAGACACAGGAATCAAAGCCGGGACCTTTGGCTCGATAGGCAAATGCCCTAACCACTGAATACGCCCTAATTTTAATCACCTTATACATGTATTTTTTAATGATGTCAAGAATCTTGTTTTTTTTATTTTGATTCTTAAATTTTAACCTTGATTTTTTGATTTTTAAATTCTGATCCTAAAATTTACATTTTAAATATTTTTCCATGCATCTAACCTCACATTAAAAATTTGCTATACATTTGCAAATAAACTAAAAATTGTAACTAATACACATGAACTTAAGAAAACAACCATGTTTAATTTATGGAAAATCACTTTAAGACAAAGTTTATATTGAGTACATTTACAATTTTTCAGTACTAAGGAGAAACGGAAAAATAATTTGATCACAAAATTCTAAATACCGTCACTCTGTATGGATATGAGAACTTTCAATTAATGCTGTGAATTGAGATATAGAAAACTGTGATAAGATTGATTTTTTTGCTACCAATATGAATAATGGATTCTAGTTCGACATCCCTAATTTAAACTATTTTCTCTCATGGTTTCCTTTTGTTAGTCAACTCTGTCTTTTGACTAAAAGCTGTATTTTGTTTTTTCTAGTCGTTGCTTTGGATTTGTGGCCCGTAAGCCGACCAGTAAAACGGACAACCAGTGCCACATCTTTGCGGAGTTGGAACCTGAGCAACCTGCCTCAGCAATTGTTAACTTTGTTTCAAAAGTTATGATGAGCGGTGGAACCATCAAGGCCAATATTGTGTGAAAAGGTCACAAGTTTTTATCAAAACCTGTGTCCACGGTAAACTCATTGTGATACCGCACACAATTCATACCACAAAATATTGTTTGCAATGCATGCAAAGAGCTGAATAAATTGTGTTTCTAATTAAATTAATTTTAAGATTTTTAAGCAAGAAAACCAAAACAAATTAAATTAATTTTAGAGAGACAATCAAAAAAAGGTGTATTAAGAAGAAAATAAGTGTTTTCAAATAATAGCATATCTTTTGATTTGTTGACATAGATAATAAAAATGTCTTCTTAATTTTTTGAGATGAGTTTGACTTAAGGGAAGTTGAAAATAAGCTGTGAGTATAATGTTGTGTGCCACAGGTTCCCCTTATTAAATGAAAGGAGAATGGAATAAGTGGAAAGGTTGAGAAAAGGTCCAGGAAGTGAAAGAATGCATACACTTGTTAGAGCTTTTATTTTACTTTTTAAGTACCTAAGTCATATTGACAAGTAGCCATATTAGTCCCCAGATTGTTGAAGAACCCTTATTTTTGACAGATAACAAAACATCACTGACAAACAAGATTTCAATGTGGTAAATATCTCAAGGTGCAGGCATTTTGAGAGAATATTCAGCTTGTAACATTTTACCTACCACCAAACTGTATTAACATACAAAATAAAAATAAAATATTCTATATTGATCTTTTTTTAAAATCAGAATAATTTAAACTAATATTGTTAGTTAGTGTAAAAAAAATTGTATTTTTCTTGTAGTGTCTACATTGACTTATCTTTCCCATAATATTATCTGTCATATAAATCTAAGTTTTAAAATTGTTGAAATATTGTTGTACTATAGTCTAGACCAGAATTTTCTTTATTATGATTAAAGAGCTAAAATAAACTTTTAACTAAAATATAACTTAAGATTTATGAAGGGAATGTAAGTAAGCAGATTGATGTGTAAGATAACTTTCAGTAAAAACTCAATGAGTCAAAAGTGTAAGTTTCATCACATTAAAGGTTTATTATATATTTTAACGTTCTATGTTTGGTTATGATATTCAAATTAAATAAATATACATGAATAAAACTTAGGTAACCTCCATTAAGTCTGCTATAAATAGACTTATAAGCTTTTTAAATTCCATTTTATTGATTATAAACTGAGTTATACATCACCTAATGTAAATTATATAAAAGCACTTTGCTTATTGCATGAGTGAATATTAGTTTGTTTTAGTTGTAAATAATACATTATATTATTGTAGTAAAATAAGTTTCTTTTAATGTCGGTTGATTTATGTATGACTCTTGTATAAATATTATAAAATAAATTCTTAAAATGTGTCTTGCCATAAATATATAATTATTATAAAAATATAAATGTATAGATAAAATTCACCAAAATATTAATTTATCGCTCATCAGTAGCTGAAATTAAAAATGTCAAATGACTCATATAATATTTAATTATATTAATGAATTATCATGAACTTATTAAAAATTGTTTGTAGGTATTCATAACATATTAGGCTAAGTAATATTACCCTAAGGAAAGCACAGTTTTTCGCACAGCATATACAAAACATTAAATTTAACCTTGATTTTAATATTTATTGTATGATTACAATATTTTCTATTACATGGTCTACTAAAAAAAAACCCATTGTTTTGGCTGTTCATAGAAAGCCTTTTTTATGATAGTATATATATATCTTTTAAGAGGCTTATATTTGAGGAATATATGTATATAAATTTTTTTTTGCTTTGAGCGACAAATAAATTTGCAAAAAGTACAAGCTGCAATATTTTATGTTTAGTTGCTAGTATTTTTAGTTTTGAATGAATTCTTCCCAGTGACTAGGTAGTAAAATGCATAACACTATATTAATAAATTGTGTATTGTAAAGTGTATTAACTTGTATATTGAAAAGAAAAAACTGTTTGAATCGTAATGAATTACATACATTTATCGAGGTTAAAATGTGTAGATATTCGCCATGCCTTAGAGTTCATAGTAATCCTCTTCCCTCATACAGTGAGTGTTGCCTAATGAACTTGATGCCTTATGAGTGATATTGTGGCAAGATTTTCTGGAGTGAAGAGAACAAAATATAAGAAACTGTTTGAATATGTCTATTAATTTCACATTTGCTTTACTTTTGATGTTTTTTTTTGTTTATGTTTGTTAGGCATATGTGTATGTCCTATTAAACATTTATAAATGCATTAAAATACAATGCAATAGTACAATAACTACAGCACCAAGAATAAGTTTAAACTTTGAATTAATACTTTATAGCATAAAATGATCCCCTACTAGACTAAAATACTCTACTAAAAATATGGACTAACATATAGTCTAGTGCATAACCTGGAGTTTTTAAATATAAAATTAATCTTATGACAAATAGTTTTTCATTTGATTTGTAATGTTATATTATTATACTTGTGTATTTGAGTTGCTGGTCATTTTTGTTTAATAAACTGTTATTTTCTTAAATTACTGTTTAACAATTATTTTGATTCCATATTTACATCAGGTATGAATGATACCAGTTAGTTATTCAAAACAAAACATTGGATTTACTATGAGTGTGTCACGCCCTATAATATAATTTTATAATGCTGGAGTGCTTCCTTTCACATTCAACCTTATCCTTCTCCGGCTTCAAGGCCATTGTAAGTCGTGGATACTATGAACAGACATTATCATAATATGTAGCTAAATGCAGGACTGGGGGACACTTGTAAAATGTAGGTCCACACGATATTTTTTTAAATTTGTAATAAGGATCTATAATTTTTATTTTCACCCATCCCCCTTTCCTTTTCATTGAAAACTGACTTAATAATAACCACATTTACAGTTTAACTTTTAGGTTTAACACCTTTAAATTAATTTATTTGTATGGTTGGTATTTAGCTTGGACATCTTATACAACTGGGGTAGTTATAGTGATGAGAAGAATACAGTTCAGACTTTACATTGCTGCCACTGGGCAAAGAGATACTGGCTGCCTCCGGAAGATTGTCACTCATTCCCTCGGCCTAGGTCTTATTCTATCAGATCTCCTCAGGAGGGGGTGTGAAACGTGCAACACAACTCCATAAAAACAAAAAAGAGATAAAGGAAGTGTGTAAAGAATGATGTTACAAGACTAAATAGTCAAATATATTTAAATAAAATACACAACTTGAATGGTATTTGTGAAATGTTACGGTTATGTTATTTATATTTTTAGTTTAGTTAGGTTATTTTATTTTAATGTAGCTAAACTTATGATAATTTATATAGGTCTAAACCCAAACTGAAAATTTATATTAAAATTCTTGATACACTTAAATTGATCATAGCATTATAGTGATCCTTTAAAAGCCGTTCACTTGTGAAAATACACTAGTGCCTATTCAACAAAAATTACTAATTCACCGAAGTTCATCACTATTGGGAATTGAAAGAATAGAGTTCCAGCTTTATAGAGGTTCATTGATCTTGCAAAATTTATTGGAATACATGTATCGGTATCTTCAAACTTTCACTGCCATACATTATCAGGATATAAATTAGCGAATTTTGATTAAAATTGTCAAAGTCATCTTTTATAAAGTAATCTTAATTTGTATGTGTGTATATATATAAAATTTTGTTTATATATATTACACATACAAGCTATTAACATGTGCATACCCTTGCTTTTCTTGGAAATTTGGGGCACCCCTTAAAATTACCACCTTTCTAATCTTTACAGAGTTTGGCAGCTGACCGGAGGGTGCGAGGCACTCTGCATCAGACGAATCCGAACGATGCCTAAATTTGTTGTTATTTTATAGGCATTGATAATATCTGTCAAAAGTGACAGCTGCAGGTCACGTGAGTCGATGTCTGAATATGTAAAAGTACATTTACTAGCTTTTCTAGCTATTAAATATGCACCAAGATAAAATAAACATATTATAAAAAAAACTCCAAATTTTGAAGAAAATAAACCATGTCATTTATGTATTGGAAGAAAGTGCATTTTAATAATGAAAATATTATTAACACCACTTTTTTATTTTTAGGAACATTTTATCTACAGTAGCCCTATGGCTTCTTTGGTGCTGACTGACATCTTTGAAACGTTACCAGACCAAATTATGTATACCTACGCTGGACCAAATGATCTTTAAAAACATGTGTTTAGCAGCTGTCACTTCTGACGGTCAAAATTTAGGTATACACCTAAATGTTGACTGTCGGAAGTCAGCTGTAAGCTGTCCTTCATCACCAAAGAAGTCATGGGGCTACTGTATAAACTAATACTTTGTTGCAACTTACCTTCAATAAATGGGTGAAATTTAATTTAAAAAAAAAGTTAAATTAATTTTTGGATGGATATACGTTTTGTGATAAATTACTCCTGGTGAGGTTTTACATTTCAAAAACTTCCATGCCACTTATATTATTGCTATAATCAACTGAAGTGTTTTTGTTGGAGCTGTCATCTGATGAATCGTCCTCCAAGTTGATGATAATATTATCAGATACTTCATCAATTCTTTGCTCCAATTTCAAGTATTCTTCAATTTTCTTTGTGCATGTGCATCACTCTAATCAATCCTGTTTAGTTATGGAGTTACATTTTTCCTTCGCTAGGCTCATTCATAGCAGTGTTTACAATGAATGTAACACTCTTTTTAGAAATATAGTTTTTCTATCATATTTGTCTTAAATATTGGTTTGTGCACTCGAATTAGTGAATATAGTTCAGGTTTGAGGATCAGATTTCAGAAATGTATAGACATTAAATATAATTTCTCTTCCTTGACTGTGAATAACTTTCCTCCCACCAGTCTTCACACCATTATCACAAACTTTACCTACAGAGTTAATGTCATGTTTAACTTTCATGCTGTCAAATTACATAAAACAACCACAATAGAATAAAAATGTGTTTAAAAAGACGGTAAGCACCACACACAGGGTGTCTACCATTCAGGAAAATCAGGGAAAACGGGAATTAGCCGGGAATTTGAAGTGATCGGGAAAAAACGGGAATAAGTGGGGAATTTGGTAAATTACAACAAAAATCCAGGAAAACGTTATTTTACTCAAAATATGAAATATAATAATCATTAAATCAGTAAATAATAATGTTATTAAAACTGTAGTTTTGTTTGTCTGTAGCTGTGTAATATATTTTATAATTCCTAGTAAACAATGTTAATACATAGTTTTAAAAAAATGTTTATTTAAATTTTAAAATAATTATTAATGAAACAGATTAGTAGAAAAATGAGGTGGGAGGGGGGAAGTTAGAAGGATGTGACATACTTTTTAGTCGGGAATTTCAGGAAATGATCAGGAGAAATCAGGGAAAAAGTCGGAAATTTCATTGGTCAAGTTGAGTAGATACCATGCACACAGTCCCTTACTACCTACCCTAACTACTCCCCTGCATTACTGCTAGTGTTGGCTTGTCCGTGAACTAGACCACACACATGTACTTGCTGTTTTGCCACTGCGCAATCACAACAGTTCCATGTGAAACCTCATCAGCAGTACCTTTATTTCTTTGATTTTACATCAACATATAAACAGAATGAAAACATTCCTAAATTTGGGAAAAAATCAACACAGCTATTTAGTATCAACAGAAATGCACAGACAAGAAGACCAAATGCAAAAAACTTTTCCAATCAAGGGTTCTTAAAACAATACTTTCTCTTTATGAAAAGAAAAAAAATTGCAAAACAAAGCAAACACCCCGAGTTGAAATCAAAACTTGCTTCTAATCAAATAAACATGTTAGTAGATTTTTTTCGGTTTATAGGTTTAATGAAGTCAAGGTGACCTGGCGGTCTAGGGGTAAGGTGTCAGACCTCTATGCTGGGGGTCCGGGGTTCAATCCTCGGTCCCGGTAAAGATTTATCTGATTGCCAAACCCTTACTTCACCTATGACAAGACGTGTATCAATCATAACTTGTGCTTGTGTGGAATGCCAGGCCTCAACCGTGGTTCGGATCCCACATTAAACTGTAGGTCATCCATTTTATCTCACAATCACCCTACCATTACACATTACCGTAAGTGCTTACAACCCAAAGTGGTAGTAAGACGTGGTGATGATGATAATAATAATAATAATAATAAAGTCAACAATTTGTTAATGATTACTAAACTTTTACTCTCTTTAAAAATAACTACATATTAGTACATATTTTCACAATGCAGTTCTGAGTTCAATAACTTAAAAGTTATCTTCTTAAAATACACAGAGTATGAATTTTTCAAACCTATGATCATACCACAGTTATGATACATTAAGTATTTAATCACAGATCATATACATACTGTATATAAAATCCAATCATGTCTAAAGTTAACCTGCATTTATTTCCACAAAGTTTGAAAACTTTATTTTATGATATTTGTGCACATAAATGAAATGTAAATCCCTCTGACTTAACGAATGGAAATATAATAACACTGAAAACTTAATCAGCAAATTTTGTTAAAGTATTATGGAAAGTCAGATAAAATTAGTTAAATGTGTAGTTGTCTGTGAAAGCTCTATATTTGTAAATTGTTTAGCTGTTGAAAACACCCTGTTGTAAAAATCATTCCCAGTCATCGTGGTTAAGGTAAAGTATTGTAACGAGATAATTTAATCAAGACTGCGGCCGAATCTCATATGACCATAGTCGTCAAACTGTTCACCCCTCTTTCCGAACCTCATGTGCCCATAGTCATCAGACTGTCTTTTATTAAAATCAATAACATCTTCATCATCGATTAGAAAATCACTCATCACATCAGCAGGGGATTCAATAGGGGTCAGGTGGGCTCTCATGTACTGTTGGGGCCCAGAGTTACGTGAGGCTAATAGAAGGGAGCGTCCTCTGGCCCCTCTTTGACTGCCTCCTATGCTGACACCATTGGACGTTGCACTTTCCGAGTTGGATGATGTGGCATGTGCATAGCACTGACTTTGATGCTGAATTAAAAGGTATATTACAATAGTAATAAACGTTGCTGCAATAGTTGTGTGCCCCATTTGTGATACTCTTCGACCTGAAACAAAACAAAATACCTCTACATTCTTTGAAGGTGGCTTTAATATCTGATTGCTCGCGATCTTAATTGATCACTCATATGTAGCTGACATTTTCTGCACGTCCATCACAAACTCTGCTTTAAAATTTGAGTGAAGAATGAATTAGTGAATGAATAAGTTTTTATTGATAAAAAAACTACAGAACTTTGATTCATAGCTGATTGAAATATTATTTCTTGTTGAGTAACTATGAATTGTTTGGTTATGGATAAAAGTAACGGTATAGAAAATGTGGCAGATTCTGAACTAGAGGGCTGGTTCTCAATTTTGATCAAGTACGCTGAGATAGTTTCCCAACATTGTGGTTATCAAACATCCTTTAGGGGTGAATGCCAAAACATTTAGTTAAAATAAATCATTTTCATTGTTCAAACCATTGCTAGCCAATACAGCCACCACTAATTTTGTAAAATTGATTTTAAGAAATAATTAATTGTATAAGCTAATACCTATTGTTTTGGGGTTTTTTTAGGGAAAGGAGGGAATTATTTGTAGAAATTAATAACAATAAATATATATATATATATATAGCTGAGTTCTGTAAAATATTTGCCCGTATTTGAAACATAGAATAAATATTATAGGCCTAGTATTTAAGTGCATACACCTTTAAATTTGCTAATGCATATAGACAACAGTAGTTCAATTCAAAATAAGTTTGTTTATTGAGACAATCAACTGAGAGTACACTGGAAAAAGTCAGTGTCAGTGCTAGATGTAATGCATCTAGCTCAAGCTGAGTGCAATGGCACAATTATTGTAACATGCATTTTAGGTGCACAAAAGTGCAGTGAATGGAATTTGCTATAGAAAGAATCATTCAAGAATTTATTTTTTAAATACCTACTTGGCACTTACTTAAGACTGTTGTGTTGCATGTGGATAGATTTTAATCCAATGGAAGGATTAAGGCATAAATAATTAAAATTGATTAGTAGCCTAAATTGTATGTATAATTTTTAAATAGATAAATTTGATGCACTAAAAATATACTCTATTTAGCTACCAATTAAAAATATACCGGTAGTTAAAATTGAATTTTAAATATTGATTTTTAAAAAGTAAAGATAAGCCAAAAATGTCGAGCTTTTCCCAATTTTTGTTTGAAACTCTTTTTATTAACCATTCAAATTGAAAACTTTTACATGATAAGAGACAACTTATCAGATAATAATTGTACTATTTGGATGATCCCTTTGAATATAAAATAATACTTCCTGGTATCCCTTATTCTCCTATTACTTCACAATAAGTTTTACTGTTTCTGAGACCCTATCTAATTAATTAATTAATGCCTAGATGAGCATTCTAATTAGTAAAACTACCTCTTGATGATTTCTAGCCTCCTAATGCTCCAAAGCACATTTTACTTACGTTCTGCGGAACGAACCAGCACGTTCGCTCTTCTTATTCTAGACGAAATTCGTTGTGAAGAACTAGGAGACCAGAGTGTACAAGAGGTATTATAAGAGTGATCTCATTCTGTTAGTTCATTCATTGTATCACAATGGGGCTACGTTCAAATAGTACAGATACCATCTTATATGTATGTGGCTTTCATGAAACGTTTTCAATGTAAAGAGCAAAATTTGGGGATAGGGGGAGGCTGAAGTTTATCTGAATACTTACTGTCTGCTTTTATGAAATAATAAGATAAATATCTTGATAAATAATACCTATTGATCTCGAAAGATGAACTAGTCAAAGAACTAAAATTAGTTTTCTCACTTTTTATTCCCCCTTCCTTTTCCTTTCAACATGGCTTAGAACAACTTAATAGGCCTTTCATGGGTAGCTATTAAAATAATTGAGAAAACATACTCGTATTCGCGAGAGGATAAAATGAGCGACATCACATATGAAAAACTTCACCCAAACGCTCCCGGCCGAGATTTAACCTCGAACTATTCGTCACTGACAATTTTTTAAATTTTTTTTTTTAGCTTCGCCTCTTACTACTACCCACTCAGTTTATACGCTTATGTAGCCTACTAATTACAAAGGGCACAGAAAGCTCATTTTTCTGGGGGGGTAAGGGGGCGCTAACAAATTGACCCTGCCCTTTCTTTCAAACTTATAGTTACAGCTTACAAAATAATGTTTTGAGTAAGTAGGTATGTTGAGATAATGGGTGAGGGAAGCGTAGTAAATCCACCTAACATAAGCTACAAACTCTACTACTGACCGTTCAATTATTTTAACTGCTCTTTTCTTAGGGTGATCCCTCAAGTAGGATTTTACAGGTGACAGCTAAAACGTTTGCCTCATTTTATCGAACCGCAATTATTCGATTAATTCCAATAAACGTCCTTTGTTTTTCAATGCAGAAGTACAGTTTATGAAATTGACAGAGCTAATTTTACAATCGGAAGTTTTTCAAGGTGTATATTGATGGTGAATATTAAAATAATAATTAACTAATATTTGGTTAGTGACATACAATTAAAACTGTGGTAAGAGTAAAAAAAAATTAAAAATTTGTGCACCCCCACCTTTATACACCCTTACTAATTACGCTAATGGTTTTAGGCATTAGGGAGGTTATGATTATAGGAAGTGTGTCCACATTTGCGTGGAGAGAGAGAGAGAGAGAGAGAGTGGAAAACGATTTTGGGGATACCCCCCTCAGTACACCTGACCAAGATTCGAACATCGATCTCCCCGTCATCGGTGGTCTAGTCTACTGCGAGAGTAGCGCGTTAGACCACGCAGCCACCGAGGTGAGTACCATTTAAGCATTGTTGGCTGTGGCCGCGTGTGATCAATGAAGCAAGTTTTTGTTTTTTTTCCACTCTCCCTTCACTCATTATGGACGTATATAAGACGATTTAATCATAAATTACGTCTAAGTACCCGTTCGGGTTTTGCACGTACATAAAAATTATAATGGAATAGGGACGAGGACGAAGAATTTTGGAAGATATGTTACCAGATTTGTGTTAAGGGAGGGAATGAAAAGTTTATGAAAAAAAAACCACTCTTACTACTCTAGACCGTGTTTCAAACCCCGGCAATTCAATCTAACACGAGCGTAATACATTAGACATTTTTGTGTTGCTAATAATATTCCCCAACACGTACAAATATTAATTGCTAGTATTTACATTAAACTCTCAATTTAAATAGCCTTTTGAAATATTCATAATTGTTATGAATGAGGACACGGATTGAAACCTTGTTTATATAAAATAAATAAACTTTTTGGGTGATTTGTGGAGGGTTCAAACCATTTGCACGTTATTATAAAGTAAATAATAACTAGTGTTGTTAAGCGTATAACCCGAACGGTTAGTAAAACGCAGTGCTAAATAATAAAAAATAACTTAAGTTCCCAATCCAGAACGGTAAATAGTCGTCATACCTCTTAGACTAGCATATTCTCCTAGTACCGCAGACCAACTTTACACCATTTCTGAGACGTAAAATCTTAAATAACTAGCCATCTGTGAGACAAATTAATGCACTATTTAGAAGTGGGTGGTGGTCACTTTCATTGGAACACGAATCAGGCTAACAATTGTAAGATTTTTTTTAATAATAATCAAACATTACCATAATATTAATTTTTTCATTTTCGTTGAAATATTGAGATC
The DNA here is from genome assembly GCA_902141375.1 of Timema poppense. Classification (NCBI taxonomy): domain Eukaryota; kingdom Metazoa; phylum Arthropoda; class Insecta; order Phasmatodea; family Timematidae; genus Timema; species Timema poppense. Next base: position 134,015 of record CABFOV010000590.1, on the reverse strand, counting down.
AAAATGTTTTCGATCAGTAAGTAACCTTTATTTATAGCAGCAATCAATGTGGAAAAGTAGAAATATGTAATAAGTATAATATGTTTATTATATAGCTTTATAAAACACTTATATTATTTGTGTAACATGTTTTATGTAACATCTAAATTCTGACGGCCGAAAAAAACTTCTATCCAGTGAATGAGTTATTGTTTTCAATTCTTCAATCGGTGTTAAATTACATGAAAAATACATATTTTGAGAACATAAAAAAATATTACGATATAAATTAAAATAATTCAAGATGTGTAGTTCGCGAACAAATAGTTAAATTAGAACTATTCCTCCAACTGAACTAGTAGAACTAGTTTGTTCACCTCCTTGTTTGATCTAGTTCAAATGGAACTACCAGATGTAGTTCACGAACGATCACGCTACAAGATGCAGTTCGTAAACGGATAAACTACAAGATGGAGTTCGCGAATTATTGAACTAGATATACTAAAATGTTAATTTCAGTGAACTGAATCACTTTAAACTCTTCTACCCATCTCTACAGTTTGTTCATAAGAAATATAACCCAAACAGTAAACTTCCCACCCCCCTTTTTTCAGCTCAGCGTCTTACTTAATAAACTACTTGTTCAGTTTATAAACATAGGTAATAATTATGCTAATGAGCTAATAATGAAGAAGATTGAATTAGATGAAGTGCACCCACATTTGCGTGAACAAATTTAAACCCATTTTGGGGAAACTCCTTTCAGTACACCCAGTCGGGATTCAAACCTCAATCTCCCAGTCATCAACAGTCTAACAGTATAACACGATAGGTACGCCTTAAACCATGCGATGCGGCCAACGAAGTAAGTAGTAAAGCTATTCTATGCGCTTATTTATTCCCAGAAAATTTTAAAAAGTAAATATTTAATTTTTCTCCGATAAAAATAAAATTAATACAAAAAGGTTGCTATTATTTGGTTTTTTTAATGACCATAAATTAATTCTGAAAATCGATACTGTTTAAAACCGATATTATCAATACGTTTATTTGCGGCGTATCTTACATCATTATTTTGCTTTTGGAATTCAAATTTGAACTGTAGTAAATAATACTAACAAAAACGAAGAGTGAGGTTGTACTTTGAAATATTACGTTTTATACCGTTAATGGATATAAGCTCCAGATTTTACGATAATGATGTTGAACTACATAATTAATTTCAGTGAACTGAATCACTTTGAAGTGTTCTCAACATTGAACTGCTCTGCTCACCTTCTCCGATTGTTTCGATTAGATTATTTATTAATCGTAGACAAAGTCTATACTTCTTCTATGTATAGCAGGCCTCACGATGGATGCATGGATTACAACCGTCATTCGTGGCTTTAGCATGGGCCGTATTTATAAAATAAAATAAAAGTTGGGCCATTGTTGTGTGCGCTGCACACATTTCATTGTTAGGCTGTTTTCGAATTATCTTATTCATTAATGTGACTTAACATTACAGTATAGCCAATTATAATTTTCGGCAACAAAGTCCTCTATTAAACAGCTATAAAAGGGTCAAGTCATCATAATGCAAGTATTAAAGAATTATTAGAATTAAAACTAAATATATTTATCTCTATATTTTATTTAACTTAATTTAAGATAGGTAATATAGTGTATACACGCAAGTTCGAATGCAAAACAAACAACATTCAAACTAACGTTAACTTATCTTCTCAATGAAGAAAATGATATTAACCGTAAAGAAATACTTAAGATTATAACATGTATGTACATCCAACAGCGGCTCAAATAATTGATTTACCACACATGGGTTGTTAAATATGAAATATAACCTCATACATAAGATAGCATAGATTATATTCTTAAGCACTCGTCTTAACTGTGCGTTAACTTTTTTTTTTACCGTGCGCCAAGCTATAGTCAATGACATTCAAACTTAATCATCTATCTTATAGCGCTTTTGTAGCATAATTTTAGTTATATTTAATATATTTGCTACCGATAAATTAATTTTAGAACTAAACACTTTTGACTGTAGTTATTTATTTTTTCTCTCAATCTTTTTTTCAGAAAATACAAATTAAATCTTTCTAAAATAGTTAATGACGTGAGGGGAATTTTAAAATTTCCAAAATAATTTATCATCTTGAGATTATGTCTAATTAGCCATAAAGAATAATAAAAATGGGGTGGTTAAATTTGTATTAATGTGTCTGTTAAATCAAACGCCCTAAAGTGGCCGGGCTAGGAACCAACATGTAGTTTAAAAGTTGCTATCCTACTTGTGTTATGTTGTTTGCTTTATATCTATATCATTCATATTGGTCGTGTTCAGATGCACTATTGATGTTCAAATGTAAAATTTTCGAATTTATTTTATATAATACTGTTTAGTGAAGTTTTGACAAACAGGTAAAATTGTTTAGTTTTTAGCTTTTATTTTAATTTAAATAATAACTCATTGTTCGTGTAGTTTACAACTTATACTTTATTTTAACCTATTTAAAATAGCTTTGTTTAAAAAAGCGGCAAAGTTAAACCTAACAAAAGTAGTAGGTAAGCTTAGCTAAGCATGGTTTATTTGAAAAACCTACAGCATACATACAGATATTGCACTATTTTAATCAAGTAGTTATTACCAAATTTAAAGACAATCATGTAAATACAAGGACCTATTCAAATATTTTCACGCAAACGTTCAATTAGCGCATACTATGTATTGAAGTAAGCTTGGTATTTGGTAATGTTAACAATGAGTTAAGACTTTATTTGAATGCATTTTTAAAAATAAACTAATGAATATTAGTAGCTTAGTTTTTTTCCTATGCAACAGGAAAACCTATAATACCTGTGTGTGTTTGTGTGGTTATAATTATTATCTTTGAACTTATTAAAAACAGAAATGGCCTTTAGTAAATACAAACACTTTTTTTTTTTTGCGTTAAACATTTATCTTCCTAGACTATTAGTGTTGTTTTATAGGTGTTAAATATATCTATCAAAAGTGACAGCTGCAAATCCCATTATCTGACATATAACTTATTGTTTTGCTATTTTTAGTATCAAAAATAAATGAATCTTTCCGGGTAAGGAAGGTTAGTACCAAAAAGTCCCTAACATAAGGCATTGAACGTTGTCACATACATACCGAATCACACCATTTAGTTCCCTTATGGGGTAGGCAAGAAACTGTGCATATTGCTAAAAAAAAACTCGTACTTAATCCATACTCAATACATGCTCTTTTATTCTTAAAACTCTTATTAATGTAATGTTTCTCTTTTTCACACATTCGTCTACAATATTTAGCCACGTCTTATATGGCCCACCCCTTCCTTTTGATCCACACACTCTACCTTCATAGATTTGCTTCGTCACTCGATCCACACTCATCTTCTCAACAGGCCCCTTACCACGGCGCGTGTTCAGACGGATTCGGCTCGTAGATTGCATTTATCACAGGTCGTGGGACCGATATACGCGCGTTGGCTCGGTACGGCTCAGTACGGTTCCCATGAATTGTCGGTAAGTGCTTGAAACATCAAAGGCCTGTGAAACAACTAGTCAAATCTGTACTCCCGTCCGCTACACGAGTAGAGTAGACCACGTGCCGTGGGAAGGGTTGGGCTCGTAAATCTACAAACCACGAGCCGTTCGCCAGGTTGTGGGAACAAGGCTTTAGACGCTTCATTCACTTCGATCTGTTGGATTCCCTTTTGAACCGCACTCCTTCAACAAACAGCCATTCATTATTGACTCTGTCCATACGAGTTTTTCAACACACATATCTTGGATAATGTAAGATTATAATATTATAAAATTGATATAAGTTGGGGAATTTTATTAATAATTGTGCCTGCATTTGTGTAGAGAACTAAATAGCCTCATCCCACCCTGCCGGAATTTAAACCCTGACCTCCCCTTCATGCCCACAGATGCGGGTATCGATGAGAGGGTGATTATTGTGGTGTTTGATGTAGGTGCTTATATTTGATGAATACCTTATATCATCCGCACCAGTGGATACGTGGCTGAGGCGTTAGTCTCATCTAGTCTGATTTGCCGGTGAGTGAGATATAATCCCGAATGGGTATACTAAGGTTTTTTAAATCTTAAATTGTTTCCTACTCTCCTTCCGTGCAAATTTGGGTGCATATCCCCTAAATTCTACCTTATTATTTATATCAAATAGTTACCTTATTTCGTTGCTGAGCAGATCTGATGAGTTCGCTGACTACGAGCACCTGAGTTCGAGTGCTTGCACCTCATCCCTTGCGGCAGCCTTTTATCTTTCAACGAATTGTGACGTCATAGATTTTCTATAGGGCGTAGCGTTGAAGTAATCAATGAATAGTAAAAAAAATATAACCAATTTTTCTCCCCCCTTTTTTTGACGGATATAATTCGTATTCATCTCGTGGCGATGCTATTTTTACTTGGGTCTTTCTCATTCGATCAACATAATGCAAAGGATTTTGTAAGCTCTCGGCGGTTATGGTAGAGTCTGTGTATTAAAATAATGGGCACCTTACATTGTTCTGACATGAAATAAAAATATGGAATAAGCCCGCAAGTGAGCTTTAGTGACCGAGCAGCCGCCGCTGTTATTGACGATAGTGTCAACCTTTGCGGATAGAGGGTCATGTGGTTAGCGCAATGAACCCTCCTGTTGTTAATCTAAGAAATGCTAGACCCCGTTTCAGGCCCAATGCTTCACAGATAGATTCTGAAAGCGCTGAGGATTTGCGGTTGTATTCAAGTTTTTCAGCTTTATATTCGAGAATATCAGTAGGTCTGAATTACATATAGAGGGGAGACTTTTTTTTTAAGAAAGAAAGAATAGTCATCCCACCAAATTGTTTTGAAATTTTGATGGCCCTACAAGTTATTTGGAGTAATCTTTGATATATTTTTGAAATTTTAATGACTATAGAAGCTATTTTAAATAATCATCGCCAAGATTTTCTAAAAGTTATTTCAAAAAGTCTTCCCCAAGTTTTTTTTAGTTTGGATGCTTCTAGAAGTTATTTAGATTGCTCCTCGTTACGAATATTTTCTCGAAAACTAGAGAAATATAGAAACTATTTTCAATATTTTTAAAATGGGCTCTTCTTAGAAACTATATTTTGAATAGAGCTCTTCTGGAAATTTTGGAAAATTCGATGCTTCAAAAAGATATTTGAGTGTTTTGAGAAACTATTTAGAACGGTCCACGCGTGAAAATTCTTCAAAATGACAAGTATCTATAAGATATTTGGAGGGGTCCTCCACTAATTTTTTTTGAATCTTGGATAGCTCCAGAAGATGAGAAGAATGCTCCTCGACTGATTTTATCTGATAGATGCCTCTAAGAGCTATTTAAAGTTGTCTTCTACGGCATATTTTTGAAAATTGAATGCATCTAGAAGTCATTTGGAGTTTGATCTAAAGCCATCTTTCAGCTTCATATTCGATAATATCATTATGATTTGAAATGTTTCTAGGTGGAGGCACATTTTTTACCGGGGGGAGGGGGTGTTGGTAGTCCACCTTTCTCCCGTGATTTCACCGCCACTGTACCAATCTGGTCACTGAATACAAAAATTTTTCTCAAACCATCCTTAAGGAATGATCTAATAGTTTACAGGCCTATTGGTGGACATGAAAGAAAACTACAAAGTCTCTTTCAAAGTAAATGTTCTTCTATGCTATCTTCAATGAACAACATTTTAGAGCAACATTTTCCAATGTTGAAATACTTTTAAGAATATATTTAGTAGTAATGGTGTCCGAACTGTAGTGGGGAAAGGCCATTTTCAAAAATGAAGTTAAAAAAAACAAAAAAACAGCTCCGTACAATTATTATCCAAGATCGTCAAATATACCGTTCCCTACTCAGCATAGGAAGTGATATACTTGATAAAATCGACTTCAAAGACATTATTGACATGATATTTGCTGCAAGGAAAGTTTGGATTATAACGAGCGTTTTCATGAAGTTTTTTTTTATGTAGACTACTTACTTTAACTTTAACTTTAACAGCTGTGTAGAATTAAACATTTGATTAATCTTTACCTTTTCTCAGACACGCTATGATGTAATTTAGATGGACCTGCTTTGGTGGCCGCATGGTATAAGGCGATACTCTCGCAATAGACTAGACTGCCGATTACAAGGAGATCGTGGTTCGAATCCCGGTCGGGTGTAATGAGGGTGGTTTTCTCCTCACCATCATCGCATATGCGGGTATATTTCCTCTAAATTCAAACGTCCTCATCCAAAATTCATTAGCGTAATTAGTGTACATGCGTATAATCTAAACAGGTAGTAAAACATGGTTATAAAAAAATACAAATACATGGGTTTATGGGGGGCCCCCAAATGTATGCCATCCTCAGTCCCCAAAATACGTAAACACGGCACGGATTATAATTTGATATAGAATGAAAAGGATCGAAATTATGTTCTTTGAGCTACAGAAAATCTCAATTTGTAATCTCTCTGACCTACCCAAGCTTTACCTGAATTATTTAATAATTACTTTACCTTTTTAGAAGCAGAATAAATCTTTCTATCCTCATTACATGGTCATTATAAAATACTCTAACTTTCCGAAAATTGATCACAAATGAATTTATTGAAGTCCAAGACACATCCCACTAAAACATCAAAATGTGTGGCTGTCCCTGTTTAAACAGGTCGCGGTAAGAGCCTAACAAAAGTCGGCTATCTTTTCCCCTATTGAAGTTTCCTATCATATTTCAATTGTAAAGTTGCTACTTGCACCTGTGGGTATGCGGACAAAGATGTAAGTCTTCTCATATCTTGTTTGCTCAAGAGGAGGACAGGGTTATAATATCAGTCGGGTGTACCGAAGTGATTTAAAAAATAAGGATCACCATTCTCCCTCCACGTAAATGAGGGTACATTTTCTCGGAACCCCAACATTCTAATAGTTAAATGCGGATAACTCGGACGGGTAGCAGGACTCAAATCATAGAATAAAAAGTAAATGTTGGTTCAGTTTCTTCAAATTCGTCCCCCTGATGCCGTGAGCAGCGTTACAGACGAGATGTAGCCCCCTAGATATGAGCGTAACGACGCATTAGCGATGTAAGCCCTATAACAAGATTCCTGTCTGGAGGTGAAGCCTGAGAATGGCGTCGTAACAGGATCAAGCGATGGTAAAGGTCAGCCTTGGCGCTTCCATATAAATAAATAATCAGCACAACTATAGAGGGCAGTTGCCACACGATGGCGACTAAGTGCACAGTGATAATTTGTTCTGCTGCGTTTTTCACTTGTTTGTCTGTGACCACATAGATTAAAAAAAGTATTCGTGCTGGTTTTTGTACTGATCTAAACAAGAAAGATTTTTATATTTAAATATATATATATTATTCTAATTAGCTTTGGAAATTATATTCATACAACAGTTTCCATTGAAATTATCTTGGGAATAAATAATATTTTTAACTATTTCTGTAACAACTTGTGTCGCTTTGATTTGTTGAGAAATATTGTTTTTGCTGCTGTGGTCCTTCCAGCGTGCCAAAAAAAACAACTTCTAATGTCTCTTCTGAAAGACAGACATCTCGTTTGGTTGTCCAGTGAGAAAGATCATTTGATGTCGCGTCTCGACAAGTGGGTCGTCTCGTGTCATGGGTACAACAAACTGAAGCCTTTCATGATCTCCCGTGGCCGAAGGACCATGGCTGGGTTCACCAATGACCGTGAGGATCCCCTTGAGACCATCGACCATCGTTGTCACTCAGTGGATAAACATAGTCACGGCAGTTCAGCGATGCAGGTCAACGATAGGTCGAGGAACAGAGAAGTTTGTCCCTATAAGTTCGGGCCGCAAGTCTTATCTCAGAACTTATATGAATTTAAAAATGTTTCTTTGGGTAACCCATGCCAAGAAAAGACTCCAAGAAACAAAAACAATTCGCTGAAAGATTGTTGCCGCAAGACACTTGAGTCAGATTTCTCAAGCGATACTAAAGACAACAGACGCGATGAACCAATGAGCGCAGATGACTTTCTCGGGCAGCTCTTTTCGACAAACTTTACTGATGAGATGCGTGAAGATTTTAATGACATAAGGAAGAATCTCAACACCGCCTCATCTCGCGAAAACTCTTCGGATGATCGAAACAAAGAACACAACAAGTACTACGACCAAAGTGAACTTAGGAGCGTTACCTCGGAATTCTCTAACAACGCGGTTAACAACCTGAAACACGTCCCTGAAATATGTATAACAGAATCGTTTGACGAAGAGGATTACGGAGAACTTGAACGGTGGATACAGCACAGAGCATCGCTTGCACCGACTCACAACGACAATGATGTCTTCGCTCGTTGTTCGAATCCCAACCTTACTAGTTGCATGAAGAGCGCCGCACGATTCGACTCACACAATATACCCGACTTCGAAGACGTGGAAAATCAACTGCCAACCTCTCTAACAGGTTCGTCTAACTACGACGTGGCATTCAATCAGAACCAGAGAGGTACGCACCTTCATCCGTTATCTCAGGTGATAGATAGCTACCAGTTCACTGACAACGCTCTAAGAGATGGCAAGGTCCACAGTCTCAAACACTATCGTCCTTCGCCAGAAGATAACTTCCGCGGGAGGGGGTATGGACGCGAGGAACTCAATATGAGCGACGAACTGCGGGCGTTCCTCAGTTTTCGTCATCAAACTTTCAGTAAGAAAAGTGGTAGCGTCAGGAGGAAGAGGCGTTCTGTCGTGGGAGGGTTCGGGGAGTCTGACCCTGTATGGCCCGGGGTTCTGCTCACCTTCGACCGGGGGGTACCTTCCGGCAAGGCACCTCACAGTCTACTGGCGTCCTCGTCCACCCAGGAGCTTCGGGTGTTCGTGTGACCAATGTGTGAGTCACACATAAACATCACATTTTCCTATCAAACCTACAAGATGTCTGTTACAAACACAATATTTTATTTATTAGTACTTTCTTACCTACGTCAATTTCACATGATTTCACATAGATACTTCAGAAGATAACTTTTGAAAGGATTTATGTAATCCAAAAATATGTGTCATTTCCTCCAAAATGTTTTAAATGTTACGTTTTCAAGTTGAAATAATAACATCAAACAGCACAATTCAATGCTGTAACTATTATATTTAACAGAATTTTTAAAATGTTTGTATAGTTACTTGTTTAGTTAAAAAAAATAGTGAATTTTTACTCGCATTAAGGGGAAATTAGTGGAACAGTAATATATATTAAGAAAACTATGTATTTTATACTTGTACTTATTTAAAAACTTGGAACAGTTTTTAATTATTTCTCTTTCATAAAACACGTTGAGAAGTTTTTAAAATTAGATTTATTCCTAGTTTTATAATATTATAATTTACACGCTGTTATTCACTTAAACTATATTTCCTAACAGTATATTTCTTAACATTTGTACATATTTAAAAAAAACTAGCCTATTGGTATTAAAAATGTTGATGTATTTTGCTGGAAAAGCACAAATGTCAATAAATAAAGTCCTTTGTATTATATTTATAAATCACCTTGTCCTTTCTCGTAGAATAATGTTCAAATTGTATGAAATATCGCTGGATACATTACACAGAGTTATGTTTATGAGACAAGTACAAATATTATTAATTGTTTATGGAATTTTATTATAACGTAATGAAAAACTTTAAACTATCACTATTGGATTGTATACATGCACAGGTTAGCTTAATTAATTTACACGCTTAAAATCAAGATGACTTCCATTTTGAATCGTCAACTTGGTTAATTAGTCCGGTCCAATTTCCGTAAGAATATCTATTAGATCAACTTTCACGCATTCATACGCCAAGTACTGTAATATGCAGCTGTCACTTTCGAATACTTAAACAACATTAATTGCTAGTGAAATGTTATAAATTTTTCTCGCAAAAGGCCCTTTCTATATATATATATAAAAATGAACCGTTCTTTCTTTCTTTTATAAGCAATTTATTAATTCTTTACATTATATGGATTTACATTGTTGAAACATACATAAACAAAACGGTAAAAAAAAATTACTCCAACCCGTTTGGGTTCACGAAACCTAAATGTGTGTGATAATGATTGAAAAGTTAAATGAACCGTTCTTATAGCTTCTTCGGCAACCATTTAAAGAACGGAGGGGGGGGGGAGAGGGGGGGGAATGTGTACTCAAAATATTTAACATCGTCCAGAAGACAAAGTTGACACAATCTATCAAACGGGAGAGAACATCCTGCACTAGCGGACACGCGGACTAAACGTCAAGCTCTCTTGACCGGTTTGAGGTGTTAAATTATTTTAGGTACTATTTTGATCATCAATTTATTTTACATTTGAAGGATACAGGGGAAAAGTTCAAATTTAGCCCGAATTGAGTTAGTGCTGTCATCTGTTAGACAATCATGATACCTTTATAATTTACTTTATATTATGGTTAGAGGAGGTCTCTGACTCTGTCTTATTTAAATTAAAAGGTATTTGATGGAGTGTTTATGGGTCTTGAGATATAAAAGTCGTCCTGGAAAAGGTGTGTGATGTGATCCCCGCCTCCCCCTCGCCCCAACCTTTGATTTGAAATTTGTGATTACCTTACTATAAAACAATTTAACGTTATATTTTAACCTCATTAACCTTATGCAGACCATAATTCGTCAATGGAGGTGGGTAGAGGATCATATTACTATAGGTTCTTTTTATAAATAAAAATACACCAATACTCGTCTTATTTTATCTAATGGGGTTTAATGAGGAGGACATGACTTAGATGAAATGCACCCGCATTTACGTGTAATGAGAGTGGTTCATTATATCTGGCCGGGATTCTAACCCCCAATCTCCCAACCAATGACCAACCAAAATACACAATACTTATGTCTTTGTCCGCGCGCCCACAGGTTAGTGTCAGTTGGTAGGTATAAATTTAACCTAAACAGACGTTTGTTCGTTATTATAACACGTACAGGTGACCTGGTGGTCTAGAGGTGAGGTGTCAGACTTCTGTGCTGGCGGCCGGGGTTCAATCCTCGGTCCCGGCAAAGATTTATCTGATTACCAAGCCCTTCCTTCACCTCTGACAAGACATCTTATGAATGTGGGGAATGCCAGGCCTCCACCGTGGTTCGGATTCCACGTTAAACTGTAGGTCCTTCATTTCATCTCACAATCACCCTACCCTTATACATTAGCGTAAGTGCGTATAACCCGAACGGGTGGTAAGACGCGGTGCTAATACTACTACTACTACTAATAATAATAATAATAATACACGTACGAATATTCCAGGAGTCAGGGTTTCAATTCTGACCATGTTTACTGGGCTGGCAGAAATACTCGGCGATGCTTCCAACAGACAGAAAAATATCTTTTCAATTTATTTCTTCCGACCCAGTTTTTGATTAATTTAAAAAAATCAATTCTAAATTTTAAAATTCCAGCTTTGTGGTATACATGTTTGTGTACATGGGCTAATAATTTTAAAATTTCAGACCTTTGCGTGCGGTAGATATCGTGCAATACTCATGACAGATAAACAAACAAACTCATCATATTATTACTTTAGATCGCCATGATAAGGTATTAATAAATATACGACTCAGATCCAGATATAAATGCTTTGACTTTTTACAGAGAAAAATAAGAACTATTCCGAAGTTTCATTCCTTCAAAAATCAGTGTAAATGTTGTATTTTATGCAACAGACTGTACATTATTTTAAAAGCCAAAGTTAGATATTTATATTAATATTGTTTATTGAAAATAATTTAAGCAAATTCGTTTATTTTATATCCTTTAATTTGAGCTCAAAACCGTTAAACCCCCATAATTGCACTTTTATTTTTGTTAGTAATCCCAAGTTATCTTCCATTGTTGCCAAAGAGAACATTGTTTATCTGTTCGTTTTTATGAAGGGAACACTGGCTGCGACGTCGTTCATATAATTCAATTTTCACCACAGACTTGGGGCTTAACACTTTATTGGCTTACTTCAAATTTAATATAGTCAGTTCGGAGCAGGGGAAGCTTGCGGAATTTTGATGATCAATTGTCCTCGCACACAAAGGGATTTGGTTAGCAACGGAGGGGCTAAGACTTTTATTTAATACCAATTAAATGATTCAATTTGACCGTATCCAAGATTGAAGAGTGGGTTCTTGGTTCAAACACCCCTTTCCCAGAAAGAACAATTAAAACAAAACATTACCCACGCCGGAGGACTAAATATCACATCTAGTCTGGTTTACTGGTCTTGTTGGGGCTTAGGTTCCTATAAGGCATATTGAGAGTGTTTTGTTTTTTTTCTAAATGATTTCTTCCGCTACACGTGGACACATTTCCACTGAATTATATTGTCTTTAGGTGACCTGGCGCCTGGCGGTCTAGGGGTAAGGTGTCAGACTTCTGTGCTGGCGGCCGGGGTCCAATCCCCGGTCCTGGCATAAATTTATCTGATTACCAAACCCTTCCTTCAACTCTGACAAGACATTTTGTGAATGTGGGGAATGCCAGGCCTCCACCGTGGTTCGGATTCCACGTTAAACTGTAGGTCCTCCATTTCATCTCACAATCACCCTACCATTACACATTAGCGTAAGTGCGTATAACCCGAACGGGTAGTAAGACGCGGTGCTAATAATAATAATAATAATAATAATAATAATAT
>CABFOV010000590.1:80882-100710 GCA_902141375.1 Timema poppense | reverse complement strand
AAATAAAATAAAAAAAAAAAAAAAGAAGAGAGATGCTTGTAAGCTGTCTGGTGAAAATAAAAAATGCTTTCTTCACTACTTTATTCATTACACGCACATATATCTTATTTTTGTCAAAACTACGCCAGGCTAGAACAGCCTCTGAGTAATGTACTGACATTTAACTGGCTGAAAAGCAAATTTAAATATTTAATCACTTTATTGTTCATGTAAATTACTTATATTTTAGTATTTATGTGCATTTTTATAAATTTGGTACAGGCCCCTCACTAGCTTAATCCGGCACTGTCCCAAGTGTGTGACAACCCTGCATGTCCTTATTTTCATACACACTCCATATTATAACAATAATATGATTTTCATAGGAAGACCCTTTTAGAAATAACAAATATTTTTTCCTAGTCAACATTGATGATATTTTAATATATCTTTAATGTTATTTAATAGGTAGAAACATGCAAAAGGTGAGGCTATTTTTAAGATAAAATTGGTGTTATTTTTCTCAAAAAGCGATGTTATTATTTACATAAACACAAATCGAATAAGTATTCGTTAAAAAAAAAACAAAGATAAAACTATCTACATTTTTCGTTCATATTGTGTATTAAACTATTTATTAACATATTTGGAGAGAAATCAAATATAAATACGCACAAAACATTTCACGCTTAGTAATATCAAACTCGATATCTCAATGTCATTACCTTCGAGTCTTACAAATAACAATACTGAAATAATCGATTATTAACAACTTAGGTCTAGACCAAACAATAATAACACCGAAACATGTCATCATAGAAGATTAAACTCCTATCAAATAAGAAGAAGGAAATACAAATTAAGAAGATATAACTTTGCCAAACATGACCGGCTGTAGTAAGGTCCATATATATTAATGTCTTTGCTTGGACCTAGCATGAAATCTGTTAAAGGCTGTAAACAAAGAATAAAAGTTTAAATATCCTAAAACATTAATATTTCCTGTGATCCATTTTATACCCTTAAAATAAGTAAAAACGGATACTATTCGTATGAACGGCAGCCCTGGTATAGTGCTATCACCAGTGTTACCGTGTTGAAAATTATAATGCATGATGTGGTATTTGCCTAATTACAAAGGAATTGTGTTTATTTAGAAAAAAGATTGAATTCCTGTTATTCGCGGGAAAACAGTAGAATTCGTGTAAAAATTTGTTTTATCGCAAATGCGAATTTTGCATATCCCTATTAATAGGTACTAGTTATTGATAATATCTATCAAAAGTGACAGTTTCAGATCCCATGATTTTATGTATGAATACATGAAAGTGAAGCTAGTAATTTTTCTATATGTCAGATAAAGAAAGCCCTCCCTGGGAAAATTGGACTGTATTACAATATTATATAATATATTATCAGGGGAATAAAAGTAGAAAGTTAGAAAAAATTAAATAAATTGTGTACAAGGTTTAGCCTCTTCATTATTATATCTTGTTTGGTTAAATGTTTGGTCAACATGACTAACTCTTTACTTACCCGCCATTAAACAAGATTATTTGAACTTTGTGAAATAGTTGTATTAAGATTCTAGCAGAAAGAACATTTTAAGAAATACTATTTCTTTTTCTGTTCAACAATGATATTATATAATAATTAATAATGATAATAATAATTTCATATGTATTAAACTAAAAGTACTATTTATAAAAAGTGACAGTTGATGATCACATGACTAGACCTAAATATATACAAATATTTTTAATAATTTGTAACTTTCTTCCCACAAGCAACATTTAAGTATAGTGTAGCTTTGGTAGGAAGAAAGATATCTTACAGTTACAAAATTTACAATTATTGTTGTTAGTTATTATAAAGAGGAAAAAATTTAACAGAAGTTCAAAGCCAATCTTCTAACTAAACAAACATTCCCAATCTACCAACTATCAACTATCTGTGTCATTGAACGTATTAATATTCATAGCGCTTATTTTATTCATATTGTTGTTTTGTTGAAATTATATTTAAATGGGTAAGTATCTTGATTAAAGTTAAGGTATTTTGTGAAGAAATAACATTTTAGACATTTATTATTATTATTATCTATTTCACTGACCTACATGAAAAGGCTCAGTAATGAACAATGAAATTAAAAGAATAACAGGAAACATAACACAATGTCTACCCTGAAAGGTAGCAAGCGTTTCATATTTTCCCACTAAGATAAGAGCATAGTGTGATCTGTCAGGGTAAGATTGCTACTTTTCAGGGTAAATTAAGTGGACTAGTAAGCTACTCTTAAAAGAAAGATGAATAACTATTACTATGACATTTAACTATCAAAACACAGAGTGCATACAATTATTTTAAGTATAAATTTTACGTTAAATATTTGTGCCACAATCATTTAAATAAACAAGCTGATAAACACAAACAAATATAGTTCACTAACTCTGTAACTTGGTGTGAAACCCTAAAGTTTAGTAAATAGACAATCATTTAGCTCAAGGGTCAGCAACCTTTTTGGGCCATGATCGAGTTACAGAGCTATCAAAGGTCCTGCAATCACCCATTGTTTCTCTAGTCTAATTTTGATACTTTATTCATCCATACTTCTTATATTTATTCCTTAAATTCATTCTTACAATATATTTATAATTATATCCTCTTCCATCTAGTATATAAAAAGACAATAGAATAAATAAAATGCGTGTTTTCAAATTAACCTTCCTAATTTTCTTAAAAATTTTATGAAGTTGCATGATAAATATAGAAGTTAGAACTAATATGAAACATAAGAATGCTGATATTTTGAATACTGTCTAATCGCCAAAGAAAGAGTCTTTCCAGTTCAACATTATTTTGGGTTTGTGATGATTTTATTCTCAATGTAGCAACACTTCCTTAGATTTATCTCCAACATCACAAGGAGAAAATTATTTTAAATAAATATTGCATCTACAGTCAACTCTCGATTCTACGACCCCGGGAATAGCGTCCCTCTCGAAGTAACGACCCTTTTTTGGGGAACCGTGAAAAATGTGGAAAAAGGTTGAAAAGTTTAAAGAAATGTGTTTGTTGCATTTATTTAGGTTGCTGCGTTGCAATTATCTTTGTGAACGCTGTATTACTAGTAACTGGGGTGGGTCAGGTATAAAAAAAGACACCACCTCATCAATGCCAGCCAATATCACTTGACTCTGTCCACCCCCTCCCACAAGCAAGACAATGTTTCCCCGCCCGCGACTGCCGCTACATCACGTGCCAGGCTTGCTTTTGCCATTGTTATTTCGATTCTCGATTTGGTTACTATTTTGGTTTGATTTTGTGAACAATTTTTGACGACCCATGCTATTGTTTAACATTGTTATTTTGATTTGGTTACGTTTTTGGTTGGATTTTGTGAACGATTTTTGATGACCCACGCAATTTAAAAAAATTTGATACGAACTTATAATTTTGACGAAATGAGTGAAAGGAGTACCTTCTTCAAGAAATAGGTAGGTTTTATTTTATTTACTTTTTCACGTATTATCTAAAAAATGAAATTTTTTTCGTATGAAGGTCAGGGGTGGAACAAAATCTGTTAAAATTCCAATAACGACCCTTTTCCAGGGAACCGTGAAAGGTCGTAGAATCGAGAGTTGACTGTATTTATAATTTTACATACCTCGTGGATCTTCACGCAAACTAGATTCTCTGATGATCAATGATTTTGACTGGTTTTTTCCTCATCTCAAAGTTCATATAATCAAAATCATCATCCAATCTTTTAATAGATGTGAATTGTTAAAAATGTTGTTTATGAAAATTGATTCCCAAAATGACTAAACAGCAACATTTTTATTTTTTATCTTTTGTCTTTACTTTGCAGTTCCAAATTTAGCCTAATCAACCGTAGTAGCAGGAAAGAATGCAAAATATATTAGCAATACCGAAACCTCCAGTTATGGATAGTAGATCATATTTCTTTCTTCTAGATAATATTTTATTTGAGGAAGCAGCTCTTTGAATTGCCGAAGGAGTTGGCCTTTATTTAGCCGATGAACATCAATGTGAAGAAGTTGCTCTTGCTCTACAAACTGACAGTCCAGTTCTGTGAGCTCTCTGAAAAATCTCAACTTTTAATGCCGTGGTGCTGTTAACAATTCTTAAAACAGCCTTCATGACATTCTCCATGCATAATAATATTCCCCGAAGAGCTTGAATTGTATTTTGAAATTTCAGAAATAACGGTAATTGTTAATCTGTTTGACATAATGAAAGAAAGCTATGAATGATTTACTATCAATTCTCGATCAATATCTATGGTTATGCTGCTTAATTTTTGAATAAGTAAAATCTCCCCTTATCACATAAATTTTATTTTTTAGTAGTGCATCTTACTACCTATTCAGGTTATGTACCTAAGTACAGATTACTCTAATATGTTAGGGATTAGAAAGGTTGAATTTTGAGGAAGCATGCCCACATTTGCGTGGAGGGAGAGTGGAAAAACATTTAGGGGAAACCACCTTAAGTACTCTCGACAGGGCTAAGCCTCGAACTCCCTGCTATCACCAGTCTAGTCTATTCGAGAGTGACACTTTTATTTAGACCATGCGGCCACTCAAGTGGGCCTGGTTACTTGAAAACTCGTTGAAGGTCACTTTCTATAAAATGCTTAGTTGAACTATGGCAACAATGGCAGTTGATTCATCCATCTGTGAACTGTTAGGAAATGAGAGAGTTCTACATGTGCCCAAGTTGTTTGGTTAAATCTGTGACCATGGGCTCGAATAGATGTGTAACAATGCACGCCGAGAGTTGGACAGACTCAATATTAGTTATTTTATATTTATCTTGAATTCAGCAAATAGTTTTACCACAGTTTTAGTAAATGCTTCCCTCACAAATTCACCTTCGGTGAAAGTTTTTTTTTCTTATTAGCCAGCACACACAAAACTTTAAACCAAGCTATATTAACAGAAAGCTACTCCACTAAAAGTGATATGCAAGAATGCATAGTGAATGCTTAGTGAACCAATAGTATGGTCCCAAGACCACTATCGCTCCACTTTTTAACTTATGATGATGCTGGAATCACAATCAACTTAACTTTAACTTAACGTAATGTTCACTTATTGTAAATAAACCAGTGGGCTTCACGTAATTTAACCTAACAGCGTAAGTCAAACATTAGCATTCGAGAGTATAGATGTTGATCTGTGATCTATACTATTTGTTAACAGTGTTACCTCTGACTATATGTATTGTTTACTTTTGATACATTTAATTACATTGCAATAACATATTTATCATTCAAACTAAATGCTCTTTCTACTTTTATTATTTTAGTGTTATGTTATACTCATTGTCAAACATGATTTAAAAGTAATATCTAGCTTGCATACACTATAAACAAATGAAGTAACAATACTTGCAAAACAGATGCAGTAATAAAAAGCAGTGTTAATATGATTGGTTGGCTAGATCATGTGATACTCTCCACTTATATTTCACGTAATGTGAAGGATCTTCCAAGACAACTCTTACTATAAGTGAACGTTATGTTAACCACATCATGATGGCTTCCATTTAAACACAAGGAGAACCTTTACATTAAGTTACGTTAAGTGCGTGTTAAGTTGACGCAAGCAAAACCACGCTAGTGTCCACTAAGCATTTACTCAGAGAGTGTCTTGCATATGACCCTAAGAATACCTTGGAAAAAAGGCAGATTCACTGCGCTAAGAAATTTAAACAAATCTAAGCTTCGAAGAACAGCCCTTGCATGTCTATGACTATTTCTCACTCTTCGTTTGTTTATTATTAGACATATCACCCCTAAGATGGGAACAAACATAATCAATTATGACGGATCAAGGTTATTTTGGTAACCGTCAAAAATTATGCGGAATAATTATATATATTTTCAAGTTTAGAAGATCTAGATATAAACTTTTAACTATGATGTAGTTTTATTAAGTGATCAACTGAAAATTGACATGCGACCAACTGATTGCTGACCCCTAACATAGCTCTTTAATTTCATTATACAATATACATGGAAAGGTACAGAAATGAGAGCTAGGAAGAAAAACAATAGGGGTTTTACAGTGAAAAGTTAGACAAAGTTCACACTTTACACTATTGCCAATGTATAGAGGCAATGGCTGCCTCTTGATGCTTCCAAAGTAAGTATACAATCAGCGGGTTAATGGAAAAACCACACCAGATACAAATGGACAGGATTAAAACAAACTCTGATCTTCCAAATTAAGATAAAACAGTCAAACACAAGGTGCTGGGCCAGAGCTCTGATAGTATTTAGCTCCGTAATATCTAGAGTTGTATTGATGCAGATATCAACTAGTTGTAAATGTTGATTAGTCATGATTAAAACAATATAGTCATACTTTTAGTATCACAACAAATTTATAACAAGTTAAAAAAAAAGTTAGATTTATACCATATATTGGTCTAGAATCTTCGAATAATGTCAATAATTGATTATACATTTACATATATGACTTATTTCTGTTTCAATGAGAACATGCAACTTAAGTAATGTTTTGTTATTCTAAGTTATGAAAAGTATTATTAGATTTTATCTCTAAATCATATAATATATTTTTGAAACAAAACATTCCCAAAAATAATTTTTTAATGTTATTTAAAACAGAGCTTCGTGGGTGGGAGTGTGTCAATTAGAGTGACAGCACACATTTATTTACAGACTGTGTCTGGGTTGGTGTTATAATTTTATTTTGAAATAAAATCCTTTGTTAAGTGCATTTAACTGTTGTTATGATATTATTTATTTATATATATATAAATAAATAATATCATAACATATATATTTATATATATATATATAGTTACCTTTTTTGTATTAGTTATTGATAGATAATCAGAAATATTCTGTAAAAAAGATTTATTGGTGCTAATAGTTGAGGTATGAGAAATTAATTTTCATAATTGGTTTCGATAATTAGTTTTACTGAACCAAAACAGCTTTATACTGAATAAAAAACCCATGCAGATTAGGGATGTGTAAAACTCAAAAAATCTCAATTGAGACAGGTAAACAATATCTCTATCAAGTCTTGAAAGTTAAAAACAAATATAAAAAATTTGAAAATAATTTTAAAAAAAATAATGAAAAAGCAAATAATTGCCTTAAGAAATTTACAAAACCAAACCAAGAATTTACTATAACTAATAATAGTGCAAAGACTTGTCACTAATAAACATTTTGGTTAAAAATATTGTTTTTCAATATCAAACTTTAACATAATAAAAATGTTACACCACAAAATTAAATAATAAACGATACACATTGCAAATATTACTATTTCATGAATTGCATTTAAAATATGTATAAGTTATATCTAAAGTATTTGAATGAGTTATTAGATAATATAAAGGAAGCGAAACCCAAATATTAAGAGAAATTATAACTCTTTATGAACGATAAATTTACTTTAATATGCATAATTTAAATTTTTATACTTTCAGTTAAAGTTTTTTTGTCTAGATATTTTTCTGTGTCCTTGTCTTGAGTTGGAAAAAGTGGTTCTTACACATCCCTAATACAGATAACAATAATAATGGTGGATGGACCCCTCTAATTGAAGTTGACTTTGAATCATTTGAAATCAACAACATAAATTTTAATCGAGGCCTTGAGAAAGAAGGGGGCAAGTATCATGTGCATTCAAAAGGAAATTTAGAACCAGTATGTCATTTGCATGACCCCTGAGGAATCTAGTGGCGTCTCCATAGTGCTTGATTGACGCACTAACTTTGATGAACGGTTCTGCGGCCTTTGGACTGCTCTTTCTAGAGATGTAGACTCTTGAGGAGCTGTCCTCGTATCCTTGGTTGAATGAGGATGCATTTCAAATGCATCCTTCTCACTTAGGTCTTCGTATGAACCAATCACTGAGGATGGTCTGATCAATAAAAAAAGAAAGAAAGTTAAAACATTTTATTTTTGGTGATTAAATAGCCACGCTACTAAACCGATGACTTAGTACGCCAATGCTCTGACCACTAAGCTTTCCTGGAGTCTTCCTGTGCCCAGTGTCATTCTTCACACATATTTTAAAGTAGAGTCTGTGATGGAGCATTGGCATACTAAGTCAAAGGTCTCGAGTTCGGTTCTTGTATCCAGGTGTCATTTTTCAATTTAAAGAATATTAATTATTGTTGGTGCCTGCACAGGAATTGAACTTCAAATCCCACATAAGCCACCTGATTTTACATCAGGCGAAGAATGAAGATTACATTCTAACCCCAACAGCAGATAGCCCACAGTCAGTGGCTGAAATACCACACTTTTACACCTTATTCTGGGCCAAAACCTCAAATTAAATGCAGGAGATCAATTCAAAACTACCACCTTCAGTTTTAATTTCTATTTATAAGTAATTAATAACAGAATTTTTTTGAATATTTGAATATCTTCATTTGACATAATGTATTAAAACAACATATTAATATTGTAGTGCAATAGATACTAAAGTCTGTTCATGATAGGTTTTTACCTGGATGACAGTTCGAAAATCATATGTTTAGGTTTTGGGTTGCCAACACTTGTAAAAGATCACTGTTTTGTTATAAATGTAAAGATATTTAATTACCTGTTATATATTACATTAAAAATAATGTAAACTTAAGTTTTCTCATACTATTTCATTTATTTAAATAATTTCTTTTTATCCAACTCGAAACAATATTTTAAACATAATTAAAAGTACTTATTCTTTGTTTTGGAACGTTATTGATTTTGTGCAATATAGTGCACACATAAAACCTTTTAATATAGACAACGTATTTACTTGGAAAAGAGAAAATTGTTGTCATTTTTTTACATACAATAAATGATTTTATGATTATTTTATCGTACTGAATAAAATATTTCCATCAACTGCGTGTCTGCATCATTGTAAAGAACTTGTTTACCGTCATGTTCAACCATATGGTTTAGATTCCACAGTCGCCATTTTGAAGCTACGTTCATTAGAAGTTTATGTGAAAGTGGTGTTAATATTTTTTTAAAGTGGAATAAAACGATAAATAAGCTTTTTGTCCATCCCCAAATAAATAAATAATTATATTGGCCTAAATTACTGTGGTTAACTATCACATTATTATATTACCATCTGTTTTCATTACAGTCATCCAAAGTGATAGATGTCAACTGTTGGCGTAGTGATATATTAGGGACTACGTCTAGTAACATTTCGAGCTGTCATCCAGGTAAACTTAGCTCGTGAATGAATTATAGAGAAGAATTCAACCTAAGTATGTAATTGCCAATATTAATGTCTTTTTTTTTTTGTCTGTCTTTCTTTATTTATTCATATGAAAAAACCCAACATTTTTATAAACTTAAATCATGTGTGAAGAAATAAAGAGAGAAGCTGTTTATTAAGGTCTAACTTTGCTATCCTTTCAGGTTGTCTTATTTACATATCACTTACATTATATTCTTATTGTACAAATTGTTCATACATCTCCAAACAATTTAGTTTAAAATTGTACATAACTTAATGTTTGTTTTAGGTGTTCTAATGTGTAGTGAGTATTCTGGTCGCAATGTCCCAAAATTATAAATTTAGGAGGGATTATACCACGTATTTAAAACACTAAAGTACAGATACAACACTCGTTTATTTTAAATTTTTAGTGTAAACAAAGAAAAAAATGGAGCTAAACAGCAGTATTTTATAAGAATAAATATCTAAAAGAGGATAAGAGATCAAATTTACAGTTACTAGAACAACTTAGGCCTCAGAGTTCACAATTAAAATAAATATGTTTAGGGGTGTGCGAATCCCTTGAAGCAAAATCAAATCAAATAATGAGATATTCTTGAAGCCAAATAGAAGTTCAAACATTTAGAAACAAATCTTTAATGTTGGATACAAATATTATAATTTGCCTAACTATGTAAATTTAGGTATTAAATATAATTTGCTAAATGCTTTATTCAATATATTTATCATATTAAAAAGTTAAATTATGTTACCGTACTAGCACAAAATGTAGTTTAATTATTTTAGATTTCTTCTTGTGGATGCTAATTTGTGATGGAAATAACAGCAGAAAAATCCACACAGTAAAATTCATAGAATCAAAAAAACAAAAAAACAACAACATAAATGTGTATTTCAACTTTGAATATTATTTTGGGCGAAGCTTGTCAAATCTGGAATTTTACTTTTGAATCAAATGAATATTCAAAGCAAAGTCGAAGTTTTTGAAAAAAAAGTGTTCAATCATTCTTTACTAATTTCCTTTTTGTTTGTTTCCTCTTCCAGGAAGTTGTGTTGCGAGTTTCCCACTCCCTTCTGATGTGTTCTGAAATAATGAAACCTAGGTTGGCGGATTGGGCAGTAGCATTTGATTTTATTAAAGAAGCAGCCA
This sequence comes from Timema poppense, assembly GCA_902141375.1. NCBI lineage: Eukaryota > Metazoa > Arthropoda > Insecta > Phasmatodea > Timematidae > Timema > Timema poppense. Next base: position 90,318 of record CABFOV010000590.1, on the reverse strand, counting down.
TCATTCATTTGTCCAGTGATAGTAATGTTAAGTGTGAACTGTGTTCTTATTGTCATTGTAAAAGCCATTTATGTTTGTTACGGCTAATGTTTCGATCCACCTTTCCTGTACTTTCTCCCAAATATAACAAAATGTACCCTTTAAATCGAAAATAAGTTTTACTTGGGGAATCAAAACACATCACAGTAATTTTTGGGGTACATTAAACCCCTTCTTCAGACGACTGGAGTATGGCTAAATGATGATTATTGTTCACACACAATAATTGACTTTCTTCTACTGAAAAAGGGGCTTGATGCGCCCCAAAAAATTACTGTGATGTGTTTTAGTTGGTTTTGATTAAGGATTTTAAACTCAATTCACAATCGTTTGATACCCCGAGTTCTTAATGATATTGAAAGAATCAAGAATTAATCGTAGCATAACAACTTTCTATATATTAAGCTCTAAAAACACCAGTACAATATGTTGTAATATTTAAACAAAATAGTTAGTCCAGAATTTGACTTATTTTATGTTGTTGCCGTTTTCACTTTGGTATCGGCAGATAGAAATGTACACAGCATTAACTTTGTATTACTATGGATTCACATGTCCGCCGAAAAACTAGCACAGAATAGAAACATGGTCATGTGATGAGATCACGATTTTCGCCTCATTGGCGTGAGCCGTTACACTAGAGTTCAACTCATCTCTACTTCGTCCGCTCTGCCCGAGATGTTCAACACAGGAGAGCCAATCAAATCTCAAAACGAACCATCTCAAATCGATGCACATGCTTGCTACAGCCACAAGCAAGTAAATAGCTTTGTTGGTCGTTGTGAGGAGAGTTGAAATAACCTGTTAATGTAAAGCGTGTGTGTATTTATCTATTGGATTGTGCCACGACATATCATTATAATTTGAAAACATCCATGATGGCACTGGTCTAAGATATATGTTCATCCACTTAAAAATAAAATATTATGCAAATCAGCTTTTTTAAAGATAGCATTGCAATGCTTTATGGGTCAACATAAAGCGTGTGAATTGCTGTGCTACTGAGGCAGATACAGCTTTCTATTTTTGGTGAACGTGTGAATTAAGCTTAACAGTGATCTTGCGCATATAAAAGGGCAGTTTTGTTCTACCTTTTAAACCTTTTAGTTGTTTATTTGAAAATATAATACAAAACAATATAGTACATTATTTAATAAATCAAATATTTTAAATGTGAGCTTGGGTGAATTGAAAAAGATTGAAGTTGTAAATAATGAGAAATTCAAATCATGATATCTCTAGTTTTAATTGTGAACTTTGAGCTCTAAATTTTTTTGAAAAGTGATTACACAATGTTATACTCTTTTGTAGGCTCCTATATATCCTTCTTTCAATGTTTATTAAATTTCTAATCTACAGGGTTTTCCATGAGGAAGGATAAATGTGCTGGAAGGTCATAAGGTCAGCTATCCTAAGAAAATTAGTTTATAATGGGGACATGTGTCCTATTTCAAATGGTTTATTTGAATGTACAGTATTTTTAATTTAGTGCGTAATATATTCCTTCACTCCCACCGTAATGTGCCACTGTCTGAAGAAAACACATCAGTGTGAAGTGCCACTTGGAGGTTGTGGAATTCTACACATAGAAAACTGTTCATGGCATTCTTTGACAGCAGGAGTGGCACTATCATCGAAGAAGCTGTACAGATACAGCATATTTGCAAATTCGAAATTTGTCAAGATGTGCAGCATTTTTTAACATTTATACAACATAACTATCAACAGTCACAAACGCCACCTGACGCTTCACACAGATGCACATACACTTCAAACAGTGGTACATTATATTATTGAGTGACAAATTCAAAATAACTCCGTGTCTAAAACCTTTTGAAATAGGACACATGTTCATATAAACTTTTTTCTTTTATTGATCAATACTATGATCTCCCAGAATATTGACCTTTCCTTCTTAGACATCCTGTATACTACTTGAAACATTGGAGATCTCAAGTAAACCTTTACTATTAACTAAACATGTCGGTGACCTGGCGGTCTAGGGGTAAGGTGTCAGACTTCTATGCTGGCGGCCGGGGTTCAATCCTCGGTCCCGGCACAGATTTATCTGATTACCAAACCCTTACTTCACCTCTGACAAGACATCTTGTGAATGTGGGGAATGCCAGGCCTCCACCGTGGTTCGGATTCCACGTTAAACTGTAGGTCCTTCATTTCATCTCACAATCACCCTACCATTACACATTAGCGTAAGTGTGTATAACCCGAACGGGTAGTAAGAAGCGGTGCTAATAATAATAATTATAACTAAACATGTCCAACCTCTCTGGCACACAGCGAAGGCACTCGGCACATGTCCAGTCCTTGCCAAACTCCTCCCCTTCCTCAACTGTCTGAGGCAGGCGGTGATGCAAGGTTTCAGGTAGCCGCAAGCCAGACAATCCACCCAGTACCGACACCACACCCATTATCACCAGTGGCAGCACCAACATTTCCATGCCCTATCACACCGACCATACATTGCTCAATTAATTAAGAACACAATACATTTAGATTAAGAAGTACCATGGTTATACGGGACAGATATTCACTTTTTTGGTTTTGTTAGCTGTTGATGGCGCTAGTGAAAACGTATGAGGTGCCCCGATGTGGCAGAATATTTAAACTCTTAGATGATACAGTTGATAGTAAACATGTATTGCAACAAATATGGACAAAATAATAATTAAATATGGTTTTCAAAAGGTTAATACTGAATATTATTCACATCGATCCTTTAAAAAGGGCTTAGGCTTATATAGAGTAAGTCATGTAACCAAATTAACTGAAATTCAACTCCTGTAAAATAAAAAGTTGTAAGGTTGTGTTTGTTTAGACACCCTATGTTAAATGTGTCTGAACTTTTTTAACACAAAATAAACACTAGAAAATGTGCTAGCCTATACTAAATCATTATATTTCATTTATAATTTTATAACTACAATGCAATCCATCCAAATTAGGCCTAACCTATAACTTAATCTTCAAAATGCCAACAAAATATATTTTAGGTTAGGAATAGCTACATTTTAGGTTTGTATATTTTATATTACTGTGCCGCCATTATTATTTTATATTTAGTGTAAAAAGTGGTGACAAGATCAGACTATAAGAAGTATGACTAAATTATGTACTTCGAAGTAGCAAGGCCTTAATGATGTGAATTGACAGATGTACTTTTATATTGTTGCACCCATTCTAGACAAAAAGATTTAAAAATTGGCAATAACAAAACCCGAGATAAGTAATTCATTTGTTTGTCAAAAATACAAGGAACAAATAAGAAATTTCAAAGCTCCATAGTGATTAGGACTCGCTATTTAGGAAATATGAAGGTTAATGTATGCCAAGTTTATTTTAGTTTACAAATATAGCATAAGACTAGGGGTGTGCAAAGCTTTGAAACTTTAACTTGGCTTCGAATCAAGCATCACGTTCGAAGCTTTGCCAGTATATCATATTTGAGAATTATATATATATTTTTTCATTTTATTTGAGGTATTTAGTGTCCACTTTCTGAACCGACTAATTATAGCAACACACGGTAATTTCTATGAGCGAAAGTGAAAGGGCCTACCAAATTTTATGGGAAAGGAAATTTCTCATACCTTATAGGGATTTTAGATGCCACAATCAACACGGTAATAACGGCTTTTATTTCCCTCTGAAGGAAGTTGTGCTACGAATTTTAATACTAAAAAAATCTGTCAACCTCGGCCAGGGTTGACTATTCAAACATCAGGCCCTGAGGTGACCACTATACCTCAAGACCACCGAGAGTGACATTTGAGAAAGAGTCAGGATAAATATAGATAGTAACAGATCTACTATAATATTTATGTTGCCTATTTGAACCCACTCGTTTCGTTTTTCTTTATTCCATTCTTATCAAGGAAAATATTAAATATTTACTAGTGTTTTTATATTGATTTGAACGTTCCATATTACAAGTCTTATTTCATATTGTGACACTTTTCATTTGATTCGTTGTATTGAAATTAACATATTTAAACAAAGTGACAATGATAGACTGTCCTTAAATAATGCTTGAAATATATTTTTTTCCTAAAAAAAAATCCAGGAAATAATAATTTCCTGTTTGTGTTTCGGCAACACTTTCCCCCCCCAAAGTTTGGGATCTCTTTATATCACCAAGTATTTGCACTGTCTAACACCATGGTCGGGTTATCTATATTTAATTACAACAGTGAGCTAGGAATGAAGATTAGGCATTCAAAGGGAATATATCTGAATTAGTGGGGAGAGAGAAAGTGGAGCACCATTTGATTAAAAATCCTCGGTAAATATGGCTGGGATTCACACCCCGGCCACCCGTCACAGGAAAAAAATAATAGACAAGATTTATGTTTAGTCCAAGTGTCCGTCTAACCTCTAGGTGCTATATTATACTCCATTCACGGTAGGAATTACTCTCTTAACGATCTTTTTTCCTATCAATATCCTACGCTGAACAGACTTTACATATATGATTGTTTTCAGTCGGTTTGCCACGAGTTTATTGTTTTTTAAATACATGTATGTTTATTGAGCTTAATATGTATATATTACATAAGGGCCAAGCTAATGTTTAATTTAGTTTTAATAAATATCCCAAAACCCACATCCGATGGTTTTTCCTAAAGGATTTTTCAATTTTCCTCGATACAAATGCATGTACATTTTCTCTAAAATTCCACCTTTCTCGTCCGCATTCCACTAATAAAATCAATGTATACGTATAACCCGAATGGGTACTTGTGTTCAAAAAATATTTATATATAAAATATATAAATGGGAGATGAAGAACTGGTGGGGTGATGGGATCCAAAATTTCCAAAAATAATACAGTAACCTAATCCTTTGTGTGTTATAGAACTGAAGTTCTTCAAGAAAATATAGGGACCACACCAAATAAACTTAAAAGTCTGAAAATTTTTAATTTTGTTATGAAATTCTGGGAAACGGAGAAAATTATAATTTGGAAAACAGGTATAGAAAAATTCTAGATAACCCAATTAATCTTAGAATGTACTTGTGTTGCCCATTTCTTGATTCACATCATCAACCCCAACACCACCAACTGTTTCCAGCCTGTGGCCGGGTCAGTTTTGTAAAATGCCTCCATCGTCTTCTATCCGTCCACCACTCTTCCTCCTTTAATTTATTCCATTCTTCTCCTCTCACTTGAACACTTTCTCAATTCACACCCAAGCCTAAGCCTTTTTTTGTGAACCAAGAAACAGGCAACAACAGTACCTAAGTGACCATGACCTACCTCTAGCCATGCTGCCATTGTACAGTCTGTGTTTTACTCTCTTCTGCTGATGAATCCCAAAAAGTACAAAATTATGTGTTTTGTTGTGTTTTAGTTGTGAACTTTGACGCCTACAGTTTTCTGGTAAGTGTGTGGGCCTTGACCTTCTATCCTTATTTCAATGTATTATTTTGGATAAACTATTTATTGTTAAAAACTCAATAGTGAATGTTCAACACGTGTAAAATTGGATGTAAACATACCCATTGCCAAGTATTAGAGATGATCATAATAATCTTAGTGAGTAATGAGTGTAAACAGATTACATCAACAGTATTGTTGATGCTTTTCTGCTATGTTCATTAATCTCACAAGTAAATGTAATGAAATACTTGTGTGGATATTATCTAGTGAATGTGATTGTGACCTCTCGTTCCAGCTAAACCGAAACCGAGTTTGCACACATGGAAAAAATATGACCTTATTAAGGTGTATTATCATTCGCCTAAGTAGTTTCCCATTAGTTAATAATAAATAATTGATAATTGGGATTAATCAGTGTAAACAATCGTAGCATTGTAGCATGTCAATTATGTAAAATTGACATCTGCACCACAAGCCTACATAAAAATACTAAATTATGAATAATATACTTTAACATCTACTTTCCATGAATGAATAGGCTCGGGCACAGCCACCATGCTTCCAAGAAGAAAATACTACAAGTGTGTAAAATAACTCTCATGAGACAAATCCTTATAAAAATACTTTATCTGAATCTAAAGAAGAAGATTAAAACTGATTTATTTAGTAATAATATCCTTCAAGACTTACTCATCACAACAGGATAGGCTCTGATATTATCACCATGCTTTCAAGGAAATTACGACGAGTATGGCGAGGACACCAGCATGGCAAATATCACACACGTCCTCACTGCATCACCCAATAGTTGAAATGGATGGAACCAGCTTGGGATCGAAGTAACGAGCCTAGAGTGCTGCTGCTTGTGCGGAGTTCCTTGGGACTTCTATCTTTTCCTTCCCCTCCTCGTTACCGTCTCTCCTATTTGCCTGTGTTTACGCATTATTCCTTCTATTTCTGTTTGGTCAGGGAAATTGTATATAATGAGTGCCGCTCAGATTCCCTTATTGTATTTCACCCCATCGTATCATCAAAGAAGGAAAACGCCGCTCTATCACCTACAGAAGTACCAGCTCGCCATGAAGTTTGGATTGTGGGTTTCACCAAGTCGTCGTGGGAAATCCTCTTTGATCTTCTAAGTATCAAGACGTTATTATTAAGTCCATCAGACTTAGTTTGTATAGTCGAGGTGACTATAATGTTTGTCATGTCCTTCAGACTTAGTTTGTATAGTCGATGTGACTATAATGTTTGTCACGTCCTTTTGATTTTGTTTATATAGTCAAGGCGACTATAATGTTTGTCACGTCCTTCAGACTTAATTTGTATAGTCGAGGCGACTATAATGTTTATCATGCCCTTTTGATTTTGTTTATATAGTCAAGGCGACTATTTATCTAGATTTATTATTTCAGTCAAAGTGACTAGATTTTGGTTTTGTGTCCTTCTGACTTAGTTGGTGTAGTCAAAGTGACACTAATGTGGTCTCGAGTCTTTCAGACTTCTTATATTATTAGTCCAAGTGACTAAGTTTTTCCCTATGTCCATATGACTTTTAGCTTAAATATAGGAGCCTTGAGCTCCAGAGGTAAAAAGAACCTAGTCTTAAAGGTCGCTTTTCTCCACAAGTACAGTACTTCCTTTTTAGTCCTTATGACTAATCTGTTTTCTCATGACGCCGTGTTTAGTTGTTGTATGGCTACAACCAGGTTGTCAGTCCTTTTTTCTTGGATCCAGTTGGGTCATTGTGTTGAATCATTCTTGTTGGCACGCTTTGCGTGTGGTATTAGCTGGGGTGGGTAAAGCGAGGAACTTCGCTAGTTTCCATAATGGGGTCCGCGCAGATAATGCCTTTACTTTTAGCCTGTTGTTGGCTATTGACTAAGTATTAATAGTTAGTGTGTACTAAGGTAAAGTTGTACCCCAGGAATGGGTTATTGTATAGATGTACTATTGGGAAAGGGTCAGCCATAGTATTATTTGGTGTTAATACCTGTTTGATAGCCACCTACCAATGTAATTAACAAACCATTCTCATATCATTCATTATACAATGTATCTTCAGGATTTTCTTAAGTTCCAATCAAGCAAGCTAGTTCAATTTATATATATAATAGTAACTCTAAACTTATAGGATTTACAGTTAACTTTCATTGGTAATTGGCAATTATTTCACTGTTTTTCCTTTTAGACCCTATTGACAGTAGCCTGGCGCTTGCCCAGCTGTTTTGATAGTGAATAGGCTCTTCCAGCCTACTGCCTTTGACCATGCGGCCTTGGACGCTTATTTACCCGAGCAGCTGCAAGACAATCCTATAGTTTGGACTTGCTATATGTCAACACATCTTGTATTCAACGTAAACTGTTCCGTGATCCACAATATGTTCACTTGTTTACCTGAACTTATATATTACACGTTCAATTATCAAACAGCATTAATCTTGTATAACTATTATAATCTTATATCTCATATATGTTTTTCTATAATAAATCTATTTATTCTTAACTTAATTGTCTTATGTAATGAATTATCCAGAGCGATAAAAACTTGTTACAGCATGAACAATTATTCTAAACAATTGGTAATCGGTATCAGTAATCGGTTTTACTGAATCAGTACACTTCTAATAAATAAGATATTAAAGTTTTTCTAGTTTTGACTTAGTGTAGATAATGCCTAGTTTTAAGTGTTTCATGATCACATTCCTTGATTTTTCACTGATTTTTTCTAAGTTTGCAAATTCCTCGATTATTTTAAGTTTCCCCATTTTCCGTGTCTATGACCACCGTGCTTAACTCCTAAAGAGTAAACTTTGGAGTTTTTACAAATATATAACATGTAATTAGAGTTTCTTGGCTGTATTAACACCAGCACAGCAGTTTTACTTTGTAAATGACCAGAAAAGAAACTTAAAATATAGAGGAATCTGTACTACCAACTGAAAAAAAATCTTTATTAAGCGTACCAGGTAGGTGATGAATGGAATTAAAATGAGTCCCAAGCCGCTGATGTAAGCCGATGCACCAATGCCTATTCCACGTAACTGAGTGGGATAAAGTTCCCCTGCAAACGGGTAGATGATGAGGAAAGAAGCAGAGATTGCGAATTTTGAGAAAAGATATAGTATCAATGTAGTTTCAACAGCATCTGAAAATAAAGATGTATTGAATATAGATATATACTATGAAGCAAACCTAGTTTAGTATAGTAATTTATAAAAAACAAATTATAAACATTTAAAAATATTCTATTTCAAAAAGGGATTGGAGTAATTATTCAATCACTTTAAAATATTTCTTTTTTTACTATCACTATTGTTTGGTTAAGGTATATAATTTAAAATATAAATAACAAAAATAAAAATCAGAATCTTAGCCTATGATAAACTTTATGGTAGTTTTGAAATGGTTACTATAGTTATTATAAATTATTAATGATTTATGCTTACGATTAAACATTTTAAACGTATATTAGCGGTCTACGAGCTTGGTTTTTTTTAGATTCAAGTTGAGTATTTAAAAAAGATCCATAGTTCGAGTACATTCATAAGTTTAAAATGTTAAAATACATATGTGTTTATTTTAAAAGTTGAATATTATATCTATATTTAATTTGTCACCAGTCAAAACAAACATATCTTTAAAATGTGAGCTTTTAAAAATGTATTAAAACCATATATGTTCTTAAAGATATAAGAATAACACTTATTTTTATAATATTTATTATATTTGGAAGAAGGTACAGGAAAGGTGGAAAGAAACATATAAAAGGGGGACAAACACAATATGGCCCTTACAATGAAAAGAAGAACACAGTTCACACTTTACACTGCTGCCAATGGACAAAGAGGTAATGGATGTCTCTTAAAGAAAATTGATCGTCACCGCCCAATCCCCCGACCTAGGTTTCATTCTATCGGAACTCATCAGGGAGGAGTGTGTAACGCGCAACGCAACTTCCTAAAAGAGAAAACCAAAAAACAAAAGAGGAGAAAAAAA
>CABFOV010000590.1:34808-64398 GCA_902141375.1 Timema poppense | reverse complement strand
TTTTTCTAACGTCATTGTGGAGGTTGTGATCGATTCTAGTCTTGGAATATTTTAACTTTACCTGGAGTCGTATTTAACAGACAAATGTTTATTTTGTATATCCAAAATGCCCGTCAGGCAATGGGAGGTTTCATGTTGTCAACATAAAGTAATAAGTAATTGTATTATGGACCCCTTTTTACTTAATGGCCCATACGGCAAAAGTTTTGTGTTATCACTCGTAAGGAATAAGTTTGTTTTGCATTGCCAGATTTTGTATTGTAATATTTTCGTCAATTAACTCATTGGCCTTGCGGGCCTATAGAGTCCATTGTTCTTTTGTTTCTATATTATGTCGTATGCTAATAGCTTCAGGAATAGTAAGCTATTATTGTACAACTAAATCACCTTCTTTTTTATATACTCTGTTCAAGTTTATTTTTCACTATCAATAAAACTACAAATTGTTATCATTGACATATTTCTTCTTAATCCAGTTTTCCTGCTTATGCCATCCTTTTTTATTTGTTAAAGACATCAATATAATTAGAGTATGAGTTCAAGGAGAAAATAAGTAAACTGGCCTTGTTTACTTTTGTTTGTATTCCTCACCGCCCTCTGCAAAATTACTACATTTATTATTTTATTTTATTGTTTGTTGTGCGCCAGCCTTATTCTTCGAGGAAGAGTAAGGGCGGTGCTACAATTCTAAGAAACTATGTGAAAAAGGTGTGGGCGCCGGAAATTCTTACACTCCTTTATGTGTGGGGGGAGGTGTCGAAAATCATGAGAAAAAAAAAGCCTTACGCAATTTAAGGACAACCCCTAAATAAGGAAGTCCTGTTAAGTTAGTGGCCCAAGCATGTCAAGTGACTGAAAAATCAACATTAATTTATAAAAAGAATAGTTTATTTATATAATCAATATTTCTGCCTGATATATTAAGAGTAGGGATGTAAAAAAGTATCGATATTTTACTAATATCAATATTTTCTTTTCAATACTAGTCTTTTTTTTTTACTCAAGATTTTTTCCTGATATTAGTAATCTCATTCAGGTATCGAATCAGTATCGAAAGAAACAACTATTTTGTTATCTTTACTCATGCTGGGATTAAATGTTTACTAGGGTGGACTTGTGGAAGAACAAATGACAATATTTCTCAACTCTCACTCACTTTCTGCATGACAAGCAAGAAGCAACTCTAGCATATCATAGTCCATAGCTGTTCTTTCCTCTTTGTTTATCAATACAGCCTGATACCTTACCGGGTGGCGGGAAGAATGGCGACCAGTCTTCTACCCTTTCCTTTATCAATGAGCACGACCATCACAAACTAAACAATCTGTAGAGCTCAATGAACCCACTCAACTTAAGGGTGCCCCAAGCAAACGAAGCATAGAAGTTTATGTGCGTTGTTTAAGAAGATGAAACAGGACAGGGTGTCAATTCTTCTAATGTTTGTCAATAGTTAAGCTATCTTGATAGAGTATATAAACGACGAATGTAGTTAAAAAAATAATGGCACCTTCCAGAAGTGAGATAAGGAAGTTCTTTAAGAAGTTGGATTGCAAAAAAGAATTTAAAAAATTTTGCTTTAAGATATTAAAAACAATTATAACTTTTAGGGTTTAGATAAATATTAAAATACAATATGATGCAAAAGTTGAAATTATTATTACAAGAAACTTTTTTTTTTCTAGATTATAATTTTGATAGCAACTCTTAATGTTAGCGATACTTTTCTTTCGGTACTAGTACGGTATAGATATTTTTCTTTCAATACTTTTAATGAGTACAGTATGCATACTTTCTTTTGATACCACATCCCTAATTAAGAGTTTGTAAGTAACAATCAAACAAATGTCCCCTGTAAATACCTCTGCAGGGATGGCAAGTCTCTGACGAGTGTGAGTGGGCAGATCTGCTAGGTCGTCGACCCAACACCAATGATCCGGCGTGTCCGCCATGAACAGCTGGTTGAAGGCACAGAAGCCACAAGGCACACAAGCCGGCAGACATACCAACCACAAGAGAAGCTTCTGATAGCGACCAAACTCCCCGATTTGCGGGAGTAGGTCATCAAGGTCCATACCGTCCCCATCCTGAGAGAATATGCGGGCCAGTCGAGATTCAATTGAAGGTAAGCATTGTTTGCTCCAGCACAATTCAGTAAAATGATAGCTATACCCTATTTATGGTAGAAATGGTGGTTTGAAAAGCCATTTTACCTGCCAGAATTCTACTATATATTAGAATTTTGGTAGTATATTGTATACAACGTGTATCTAAAACATTGCATCAAACTTTGGCCGGCTCATCCTTGGGTGAAAATAGAATAATTCCCATCAGCAACCTAGGGTCCATCTTAAATATTAAGGGCGGTGTTCACCCCTAAAGATAGAGCTAAAAACGACGGTTGTGTGAAATATTATGAAAACTGCTTAGGGTATTACAACGAATCTTTGTATACTACTTATTGAAACCTTGATAATTAATAAACTAAATGTGCTGTTACCGTTACCCACTCCCATCATGTAAAAAAGGGGGGGGGTTGTAACACTTTTTTCTGCAATAAAATATGTCAGAGTAAGTATTATTAATTTTGACTTGAGATTAAAAAACATGGAGTAAAAATTAACAAATAAGGTGTCTTGGAGAAACTGTCTAGCTTTCCCCGTTTCCGAGATAAGCCAGCCAAAGTTTGATGCAATGTTTTAGATACACGTTATATACACTTTTTGAGACATGGTTTAACTGAAATAATTCTTGGTAGTTCTCCTGTAACTCAGAGTTGTCAACCTCAACAAAAGTTTACTGCGGACTACTAGGCACACTTATCCATATTCAAACCCCACGTAATGTAACTTAGGAGACATGTGGTGTTAATTTGTTCAGCTATGGGCAAAATAATACTTTACTAATATTATAGTTACTAGCTTAGGGATGGATACATGACTTAGATAAAGTAGCTTTTATAAGAGACAGATAATTATAAATATATGATTAAAAAAGTTGTTTCATTAAAACTTACATTACAAATAAATATATGAAGTGTTACTTGGTGGCAATATTATATTTTACTCCAAAAATTTGCTACAGTTACGATATGCAACTGTAACTGTCAAAAAAGAACTTACCTAAATTCTTTGGACAGCTATAGAGAGCCATCATCAAGCTGAAAAATGAGCTAAGTTGGCCGAGCATAGGTGTGGCACATCTAGATACCTACTTTAGCCAAGCAGGAAACGAAACATGTAATTCCATTATGGCCACTATACTTGTTTTCTTTAGTAACGAGAAACGTTGAAAGCAATTTAAATACGAGAGTTGTGTGTTTAAGACTTTCAGTTCAAGAAGTTAAAAAATATATATTGTAATTTAAATTTTAAAATCCCTATTACGGATTTTTTTTTATCTATTTATCTTATCTAAATTATTATTTCATTTTTATTAGAGAAAAATAGAATTAGGAATTATTTTGTAGCAATACTTTTATTGAAAAATTTAGACAATGATTATTCAGGTAACTCAGCTGTGAAGAGAAAACGCGACTTTAGTATGACAAGGTTCCAACTGACCTGTTGATCAAACTTAGAAAACAACAGTTGAAGTTTTGAATACTGATATTTTTAAATTACTCAGTTTTCTCGCCTTTATTTTACATTATTTATAATAGTAGATCTACATGGTGTCTACTCAACTTGACCAATGAAATCCCCGACCTTTTCCCTGATCATTTCCTAAAATTCCCGACTAAAAAAGTATGTCACATCCTCCTAACTCGCACCCGCCCTCCTCTCCACCCTCATTTTTCTATAACCTTTTTTATGAATAATAATAAATTTTAAAATTAGAATATTTTTTAAATTCATATTAAAATTGTTTACTATTAATTAAAAATATATTACACAGCTACAAACAAAAAAATGACACAATTTACTGATTATCGTATCTCATATTTTAAGTAAAATATTATTTTCCCGGATTTTTATTGAGATTTACCAAATTCCCGACTTATTCCCGATCACTTCAAATTCCCGGCTAATTCCAGTTTTCCCGGATGGTAGACACCCTGATCTATAGACACAAAATATAAAACCTTTTCTTAAAATAAAATATCTATTCTTTAGTAATAATGAATTTAGAATATGACTGGAACTCTGTCAATCATATTTCAAGTCACTTACTAAGTGACAAAGTTCTAAGTACCATTAGAACCCTTTAATACTAAATTAATCTTATCTGTTCAATTCTACACATGATAATGGAACCTTGTCACACCTAAAACTATCTCAATTTCAATGCACAAAAAATTGGCAATTTTAGCTTTCCTATATGTATTTGAAAATAAAAATTTAAAAGGTCAATATAATTATTACAGGAAATAAATTAAACACATATTAAGCTTGAAACATAGACTATCACTTTTAGTGTTTTCTAAAAAGGTTAATACAAATCATAACCAAGGTGTCTTAACATCAATTTTCTAAAAAGTTTTTCTTATAATTTGTATGTACAACCAAAGTCATCATTAATAAAATGTTATTTTGTATCACATAAAAAATGGAAAAAAAAACCCCCGACAAATAATTGCACCAACAGGAATTACACAAGGAATTTATCTTTACTCCCAAAAACAGTTGGCACAATATGTTTCTAACAGTTTTTCTTTAAATTCAAAATGGAGTAATCCATTGTTTGTGTTATATGTACTCTATCCTTCTTTGTATTTGATAAAGGCAACAATGCCGAAATATTATTCTATTTGTGTTAAAATGTGTGTGTGAATACTTCTACTATAGAAGACAGAAGAAAGGAATAAGATGTCAGCTTTGTATGTTGGATTCTTCCCACAATTTTCCTCTTTCCCCTAGGTGGTCTTTCTTCATCAAATTTATTTTTCCTTTTTCCCATCAATTTCCTATACTATAAAATTATTTAGCCATTGGGCCACCTCAATTATACAAAAATGTTATATCATTTTCTCTAACTTCTAGAACTTTCTCTGAATCAATAAAATTTACTATTATTAATTCAGTTTAGTTTTGTATAAAATAAATCTTAACAAACAAATCAAATTATCACATAGGCCTAGTCAAAATCGGCCGTTTTAACATGAAATTTGCAACATTTTTGTGTAATATTCTCCTAATCTTGTATTGGCATGTATGTTAAAAGATTTCTTTAAAAAAATTATTTTCATCACACAAACATTGCCCTATTTCAAGAGCTTGAGGTTAAAGAATAGTGACAGCTGCTGCTTATGCTGTTGTACCTGCTGATAAAGACAATGTTGTTATTTGCGTTTGAATATTGTATTTTATATTCACTGTGGTTGGACTACTTTCCTAATGATATGAAGTTATATACTTAACTTCAAAGTTACTTTGGAGAATGGTATTTGTTTGAAGTTATATATCTTGGAGCATGACATAAAGTCTTTGAAATAATTTGTTTGCATTTGACAGTTTTGAGAAGTCTAATCAAACTTACTGGTGAATAGAACTCCTGCTGTTTTATAGCCTTTTCTATTTAACTAGGAGCTTTATCAACCTCCTGGGCACATTAATGTCCAGGGATAGAGTACTTCAATGTCACCAATCTTATATCTGGATGCTTTCTTCAAATAAACTATAGAGAAGGAGATTGCAGAGTTGTGATTTTGTGGTATACATGAATCAATCACTCCAACTGATTAACTAATGAATTTCATTATCACACACAACATTCTCCAAAAGTTGTTTGGAAAGTATTAGCAAGATCATTGCCAGACCTTTCTTAGACAAATTCTGCCCACAACACACAGTATACGGTCTTTGTTGTTGACAAGTGAGCAGTCAAATTGTAGACGTTTAACTTTCTACTATTAAAAAAAACAGCTTATATTTGCTCTCGAGCATATTATTATTATGTTTTGTAAATCATAGTAAAGTATTGGCACTCCACTTTTTTTTTTTTTTGTCCTTTTCATTCTTATAATGATTACTTTTGATTCAATATGTTGTTGAATTGTATTTAATTCAACTTTTGTCAGCTATCTTTCTTTCATAATAACCTTGTTCTCCTCACAAATGTAACACCTAGGCTATAATTTTTTGCCAATAAAGAATCTACGTTAAATTCCTATCAACATATATCTCTACAAATCAATCGGTGTGATTATTTTCGCCTACAGTCTTCAACATAAAGGTCATATTATTTACTTATGTTCAGATGTGGCTCCAAATCGTGGTACTATAGGCTAAGCATGGCAATAAAGCAGACACACTTTCTATTAGAACCTTGTCACACAGGAAACAAAAAGTAAACATTGCAAATGGAACTTTGTCACTCTAGTAGTTATTAGACCACTCAAAAGAGAGCACTGATATTGTGATAGATAGTACTATATAATCTAAGAATTTTGATGTATTACAATCTATATTTAAAAAATATATCGGTTGGTACTTTGTCAAACTTAAGACGCCAAAGGAAGAGTGGAAGTAATGCTTTGTGGAGAGTGAAATTCAATAATGAAAATATATATTTTTTATAGGGAACTAAACATGTTATATTATGCCAATTAATAACAACAGTTTAATATTCCTAGGAGGGACCTTATCTGACAACTATAGAGGTTACTATATCCCATGTAAAGAGAACAGAAGGCAGCATCAGATAAAGAAAGATATCTGATTGGCTGAGTGTATGTCACTCACAAGGGGAGGCCACGACGTTCGGATCACGGATTATCTTCAAACTTTGTACACTTATAGTAGTCCATTAGGACAACATAATGAGCAAGTAGTAAGGCGTACTACTTAGGCGTTTTCGAGAAAATCGCAAGAGAAGTTTGACGCGTCGAATATGTACCGGTGCGTTGCGACTATAAGCACGAGATGGTGGCGGTAGAGTGGTTAGCGTTCAAGCTATGTAATCACTGGTTCGAGTCCCGCTCATCTTCTTTTTTTTCAAGACTGGTCATATTCTTTCATATATATATTACAATTCAAAGGTAATATAACGAAGAAATACGTGTATTTGCATGAACTTTAATGGAATTTACAATGTTATTTGGCTATTTATTAATTTTTATTATTATAAAAAATATTATATATATAGCTATCGACAAGTAAACGACATATTGACATATTGTAACTCATTGTATTATTGAGTCAAGTTATTCGCACCTTTATTTATCGATGTTTGACTTGGGCTTTCCATGCTTGGCCCTCCCATTATCCTTTCAAACCTGTGTCTGCAGGTCTAAAAACAGTTCCGGG
This sequence comes from Timema poppense, assembly GCA_902141375.1. Classification (NCBI taxonomy): domain Eukaryota; kingdom Metazoa; phylum Arthropoda; class Insecta; order Phasmatodea; family Timematidae; genus Timema; species Timema poppense. Next base: position 57,154 of record CABFOV010000590.1, on the reverse strand, counting down.
TACCTTACCCGATTTCAGGTACGAGGCATACATTTTCAGGAAAACTTTATGCGTTTGGTCGTTTACTTGTCGATAGTTATAAATATAATATTTTTTGTAATAATAAAAATTAATAAATAGCCAAATAACATTGGAAATTCAATTAAAGTTCATGCAAATACACGTATTTCTTCGTTATATTACCTTTGAATTGCAATATATATATATGAAAGAATATGACCAGTCTTGAAAAAAAAGAAGATGAGCGGGACTCGATCCAGCGAACCAGTGATTACATAGCTTGAACGCTAACCACTCTACCGCCACCATCTCATGCTTATAGTCGCAACGCACCGGTACATATTCGACGCGTCAAACTTCTCTTGCGATTTTCTTGAAAACGCCAAAGTAGTACGCCTTACTACTTGCTCATTATGTTGTCCTAATGGACTACTATAAGTGTACAAAGTTTGAAGATAATCCGTGATCCGAACGTCGTGGCCTCCCCTTGTCAGTAAACAATTCAGCACATTCAAATAGAAAAAACTAAAAGATGTGTGTTCAGAGAAAGAGAGAAAACCAACATTAGCATGTTCATAAAGATAAAAAAAATAGGACACAATAATTAAGAAAATGATCATAGATCACCGATAGTTTCAACCACAAGTATATTAATAATGTAACACAAAAAAAATCAACTGTTTAACTGTACCTTTGCTTTAGTTTCCAGAAATTTAGAAGGGACAAAGCCCCTCCCCTGCCTACACCCATGACATCCACTAGTCTACAGAAGAGGTGTAATTATTGTTCTGGTTGTATGACTTACATGAACTGCTTGTGTGTGGTTGTCTGTGGCCGCCATTTCTTGACTCTACTGTATTCATCATAGGATTACAGAGGAAGCCATATAGTATAAGAATGACATCAAGGTATAGGGAGCAAGACTAAATTAGCCTCTAATCAATAAGGGGGACAGAAGGGGGAACCAGGTGTTGTGTTCATTTCCAAGTTAGCGTTAAATAAAATAAAAGTTTAGATATTTGAAATTTTATCTTCTAAAGCCAGGGATTGGAAACTAGGCAATTTGACTTTGAATCCCGACTTGGGTAGTTTTATCGTGTGTTTTAACTTTGTCTAGCCAGGTGAAATACATCCTCTTCGTCCTATTTTAATAGAATGGTTTTAACTAGATAATTGCAAACAGACTGAAGATAAAGCCTGCCACAGAGTTATATCAGTTAACCACAAACTAACTCTATGTGTGTCCAATTTAACACCTAAAACTTTGTATGTTAGTAATAGGACCTACAAACTCGAGCATCCTAGGCATGTAATCAACATCTATAGCTGTCTGGTGACAGAAACAAGCAATTTATACACAATATAATTAACTTTTCCATGGTGTCTACTAAACTTGACCAATGAAATCACCGACCTTTTCCCTGATTTCCCCTGATCATTTCCTAAAATTTCTCGACTTAAAAAAGTATGTCACATCCTTCTAACTCGCCGCCCCCCTCCCTCCAGCCTTGTTTTCTATTAATCTTTTTTTAAATAATAATGTTTTAAAATTGTTTACTAGGAATTAAAAATATATTACACAGCTACAACAAAATTACATAATTTACTGATTATTGTATTTCATATTTTGAGCAAAATATAATTTTCCCAGATATTTGTTGTGATTTACCAAATTCCCAACTTATTCCCGATCACTTCAAATTCCCTGATTTTCCCGGATGGTAGACATCCTGATTTCTGAACCACTCACATGAAAAAATTACATTTGTTAAAGGCTATCTTTGCCTCTCCCCTCCATAGATGTGATACATACAAATGGGAGATACTGGGGTTTACTTCATAATGTTGATAAGAGGTTGGTGTGACTTATGAGGCAACATGAGGTTGAGCTTAGAAGTGAATGCATCAACCCTGTTCAGTTTTTCCACTTTTATCACTCGGGCGGGCGTGTGGTGGAGTGGCAAAGAGAAGAGGGTTGATTAATCAACTCTGTGAAGACATTCAAGTGCACCATCATTTTAGTTTGATTGTATGGCTATGCGGTGTTAGATGTAAGAACTACATTGATCTTGTATGGCTATGCGGTGTTAGATTTAAGAACTACATTGATCTTGTGAGGCTATGCGGTGTTAGATGTAAGAACTACATTGATCTTGTGGGGCTATGCGGTGTTAGATGTAAGAACTACATTGATCTTGTGTGGCTATGCGGTGTTAGATGTAAGAACTACATTGATCTTGTATGGCTATGCGGTGTTAGAAGTAAGAACTACATTGATCTTGTATGGCTATGCGGTGTTAGAAGTAAGAACTACATTGATCTTGTGGAGTTATGCGGTGTTAGATCTAAGAACTACATTGATCTTATCTTATGGAATATTTTACTTGACGTAATTTAATGTGTTTTTCCTAATCTAAAAGTCAAAATAAATAATATATATTATTTTCCTAACATATTTTCTGATTAAAATATGATATGGTGCACCGCACAGACTTTCTCCCTCCTTTACCTATAAATACTCAAAGAAACACAATGGGGAAAGGGAAAAAGCATGAACGAAATTAGACTGTTACAAAACATAAAGTAAAAAAAAATCAAAGATCACCCAAAAACATTTCATTTCACAGCCATTATATGGCAAGGCATGTTTATTTGAACTGTCCTGTCAACACTAGTAAAGCTTTTTCTGCTAGTTTTGTATATTTTTGAGTTTATAATGTGTTATGATTTTCTGTTGCCCATTTTAAAAATGTATTTGCTTATAGCTCCAAAAATGGTTTTGTAAATTTTGGTGATCAAAGAGTTTCCAAAAGAATAGAAAAAGTGAAGATATCTTCTTATGTAAAGTACCCTCCGAATAATTTTCTTAGAAAAATGAGATGCCATTTTTTTTTTTGAAAAGGAGATTGTTCCTAAATATGAATTTAAATCAAAATCATCAATCATTTGTTAATATTAATTTTTTTTTTCTTTCCACCCTTTAGTAAATTATCCTTAATTTAAGGGACGGACCAATTTAAAATAAAAACTCAAGGAACCTTATGAAAACCCTTTACACCAAAGTTTCAACCCTATTTATTAAATAGTCTAGGGCGATGAACAGACAAATGTAAAAAAAACTTTAGTTTCAGGTCAATAAATATCATTCATCACAATCTCAAATTAGAGTTTGTTGATGATCATAATATTTTCTCTCTCTTAGGTACCATGAGAAAGTAGAAATATGAAAACCATTTTTGTGTTCACTTGGCGAAACCAATCTCCACAGTTTTGAATAAAGTGTCACCCAAACAAGATTAGAACTAGTTACAGTATTACAACTTAGTTTAATATTTGAATATGACGATTATTCATATCAAAAATTAAAAATATATTTGAAAAATGGTTATTTTATACACCACTTGCAGAAGTACCCAGCGTTGCCCAGGGCAACCCAACCACTCAATGGAACTCTGGGCCACGTTTTTTTTGCTTCGGACAGAAAAAAAATCTCTCCATTTTTATTTCTTCCGATTCAGTTTTTAATTAATTTAAAAAGTATCAAATCCAAATTTTAAAATTCCTGCTTTGAGATGCAGAGGGGCTAATATTATTTATATTTCAGACCTGTGTGTGTGTGTGGTAGATTTTGCGCAACGCAACTTTCATGAGCGACACACAAACTCTTAATTTTATTAATACATTATAGAATAAGCAATGTACAGAAGATGAGTTTTTTTTAACCATATGCGAGGAGATTGTGCAAGTACAGCCCTCATAATTGTAAATGAGGAAAAAGAAGTTAATTTTTGTTTTGTTTTTAGTGAATAATTAGCCATTTCTAAATGAGTCAAGTTTGGATGAAAACAGAATTTATTCCTATAGAGCCATGCATAAATATAAACATATATTTGGAATTAAATTCTTTTGTGAAAAAAATTATAATTTCACAAATTCAAATTCAAATAAATATATAATATAGTTGTACAAATTTCTTTTAACAAGACAAATGGTTATTAAGGGACTAATTTCTATGAAATTATATCTTAGAATTGGTCAACTAGGAATTTTCGAGAAAAAGATTGAAAATTCGAAGTACTCAAATTTTTAGAGTTGAATAAAAATCTTCCGACTTGAGTTCGAGCAGCTACTAAAACTCATTTTTTTAAAGTTCTTCTACACCCTTAAAATTTGCACTAATCAGACAGGGATGAAGAAGGTACAATTTGGAGGAAGTGTAGCCAGGGTGGCCAGTAAAACTACAAAATAGAATTCCTTCGTTGTTCCTAGTTTTTGTTGGTGTGTAGAAGTTGAACTATGATTATTAAGGAAAATGTTTGGTAAAATGTGTGCTTAGCAGTCAAACAAATTTTAGTACCTAAGTATTATCAAGTATTTGAACTTCATTATAACGAGCACAGATAGATATTACAAGATCAAGGCTCTGATGAGCAAAAAGCCGAGGTTTCAATTTATGAATATTCCCATACAATTTCTCCTTTTTAAAGCAAGTGTACACGGATATATATCACCTATACATTTTTAATTGCTCAGCCTAGTTAGATATACTCAATTCATGAAAGGGGTGTGACAGTGACAGACAGTAGGCCAAGTCCCCCCTTTCATTGTATATTTAAAGAATTCCTTTGGTCCAGGGTTTGATTCCCGGTATGGACAAAAATTTAGCATGAGTGAAATGTGGGTTTAACCTTTCACAGTGATAAATTAACGTCCAGGGTCTGGTCTCCATTATAACTATAATTTCCAGTGCCTCAACTCTCTTAGCCCAATACAACACAAAATAACACACTCACTTAAAACAAAAGAAAAATGGCTCCAAATGGATGTAATAAATTAGACATTGAAAGGAGTATAAAAGGGCAAGGCCTACACACTTACTAGATAGCTTGGAGACCTTCAGTTTTCTGATAAAAGTGTAGGCTTTGCCTTAACCAAATACACTTCCTTTAAAAAAAATACACACACAAGACAACAAACAAAAGAAGATGAAAATAAAAAATACATTACACAAGAGTTCAAGCATATATTTCCCAAATAAGTGTTTGAAAGGTAATTTTTTTTGACATAAAAAAAGTACACAAAGAAACTTTAAACTCAAGATAATTTTATTTGTTTCCTTTACATAACTAAATTTGTCGTTCTAAAAAAAATAAAAAAAAATTAGAAAGAAAAGAAAAAGTTGTTTATTCAACTTTGGAGTAAAACCTGTGAAGAATCAGTAGAGACAAGATCAATGCCAATATACTTGCAGCACTTTCAATTTATTATAACAAATTTGAAATGTACAGTTGATGAGTACATAATATATAATAATTTTACTACTTATAATAATTGAATGTTGAAAACCCTCTTACATGGTTGACACACTATAATTATAGTTGTTGTTAACCAGGCATTTAAACAAAGCAGCAGCAGCAGAAGGCAGGATAATGTTTTAGGAAAATGGAGCAACTCGAGAGGAATACAGTAGCTTTCATTCCCGCACTGTTTTGAGGAACAACAGGGTCGGGGAAGTTTCCGACAAGGATAAAGCTGGCATACTAGTTAACACTGTCATGGCACACACGCAGTTACACAGCAACAACTCACCCAATTAGGTTAACAAGCACAAGAAAATAGCACTCACTCAAAAAAAAAATAAAAAAATACTTCGCCACAACATTGATAGTAACTTTCAACAGTTCCCATCCATTCATACACAATCACAAGGATAGATTTATCAAGCACACTTTTTTGTTTAAAACATTCACACAGATCAATTCGTCTCTCATTCATACAATACACGTAGCTCATTGATACAATGCAGAATACGTACTTCCATGCCGTTGGAAGCGTTTATGGAACACACTTCGGCTGGCATGTGATTGATTCGCAGGCACACGAAGGGACGCAAATATCACACATCAGTCGGAATAAATGAGGTGGTCTGAGTTGACTGCAAAGGTATAACATTAAATTACCCGCACAATTTTTTTTTTTCAACTTGTAAATTGACGTCAATTTATTACACACTTTGCCAAGCACCAGAACATTAACACAGGTTTCAAATCCACCTTTTTCTTCAAAACCGAGTTGAAAGGTAAAAGAATAAATCCCTTACCTCCCAAAAGAAACTAAGCTATGTGTACATTAATTTGAACAAGTGGCTCTGAGATGTATTTTAAACAAAGTTTTCAATCAAAAGTATGGCTCGGAAACAAAGAAAAATGTGGGTTTGTTAACAAATTTATGCAAAATAACAACCTGTTGCAGTTCAAAGACCCCCTCATATCACAGTTTTTGTATTTTGGCTCAGGTCAGTAAATTACCTTGAATTAGATACACAAGGTGGCCAACAAGAGGATACATACCACCGGTTGAAAGATCAACCGATACCACCAGCATTTCAAAAACAGACAAAAAAAGAACTATACAAATATATAACCATCTTCTTAACCTAGCGTAGAATACCAGATTATTTTATGGGTATTCAATAAAAATTTCAAATAAAACTTCTTGTAGACATACAATAATGTCAATCATGAAATTCCTTACTTTTTTTGGTTACAATGATTTCTTGAGTAATATAAAATAAATTTCATAAATGGCAGTAGAAAAATATTAAATTATTAATAGTAGTGATAATAATACAGTCAGAATTCCATTTATTTGTGACAATAGCACAGGCCAGGAATACTTACCGTTGATAAGACTGGCCAAGGTAGGGACTGACCTGTCATTTTAAGAACTGCTGAGGTAATCCTTGAAATGGGATAAAGCAGTTACAAAAAATTTCACACAATTTTCAATTTCTTTTAAAATATCTAAAGGCACTTCAATCATTGGAATTTCAAACATCAGAACTGCTTTAACATCTAGCACTGGTAAAAGAGTGAAGTGCCTTTTTTGTAATTTTGCCATTTTGTAGTTGTGGTAAACATTTACCCAAAGCACTTCACCTCTTGGTAACAAATTTGACCAGTAAAGATATGTCAGTTGCACTGCAACATTTCAACATTTTTTCCTCTATGCTGGAAAACACTATTTTGGATTTTATAGAAGTTTAATTATTAATTTAAGTATGTTACAACTTCCTGAGCAAGAAAAACACATATACCGAATGTGCAGCTGAGGAAAAATAAAATTGACTTTTGATGTGTACTTTAACACTCACTCGAAGCTTTTTTGATACAGTGTTTCCTTTTTATCTAAGTGTTGAGACATTCAAAGAAAAAAATTGCCTCGAGTAAACTGCACACAATCTTCTTCCACACGCCTCCACAATGTCGTATGGCGTCTGTCGTAGTTTTTTTTAAGTTTCAGTCTTCGTCAACGCTTGCACACTCGCTCTGCAGGTGCGTCCCTTCTCGCACAAACAAGCACACACGTTCGTTCGCTCATACGATCTTGCTTTTGCTTCCAGTCACTGTGCACACTTAATTTATATTTTATTTTTAAAAGTTCATAATTTTTGGAATCAATCGCTCCCAACTGTTGCACTGCCTTTCACCCTGGATGAGCCCTCAGAGTGGAGTGGGGATTTGCAGACAACCAAAAGTAGGAATAATATTGAGAAACTGTCTCATTGGCCTTTCTTCGCCCGGAATAATATGAAAGGAGTTGGATCTGCAATGGGAAAATTTGAATTCTAAGAGCATTAACAAATATGTGTGGTCTCCTTTGTAAAACCACCGTATTGACCCAAAAATAAGCCGCACCATAAAATTATGATTACTCTGGAAGATAAAAAATATTTATTTCTGAAAATGAATCCTTAAGCATTTTATGTTCATATTAGTTACATGTTTTATTACTGAGATTTTACAGTTTATGTTTTAATAAAATGCTTAATAATTCACCTAGAGATACTATTTAAATCGTGTCCACAGCAATTTCATTCTGACCCCAAAACTGAGATATGTAGGCTATTGAAAGGGTATGCCTTTTCTTCAGCCAGATACAATTGGGCCCAATGTTTTTTCAAATTATATATGTAAAATAAAGTTAAAATTTACAAGTGGTGTTTTTATAGCAAATAAATATTTAAAGTATTTATTCATGTATCCAACAGACTGCAACAAAAAGTTTCTAATAGTAGCTCAGCTATTTTTGATGTTTGATTATGTTATTCTGAAAGCCATTTTGGTTTAAAGTTACATTTTTATTAATAGAGAAGATCCATCGATTTTTAAATTACGTCTTTGAAGCAGTAAAGAGCACCATCTATTGTGGAGGTTATTTTTTCAATATGTATTGATATAAATATATGCAGTCATAAATAATACCTATGTTATGTATTATCTGGGTATATCTATAGGCAGCACTAGAGTTATATAAAGTATGTTTTTGGGGAAAAAGTGAGGCTTATTTTCAGGTCGGTACGGTAATAATTACAGTTTGACCCCATTTTTTAAAATCAATTACAGTGTCTAGCTCTTTGCACATGTCATAGGATGATTGAAATTAGGTCATTAAAACGCTTCTTAAACAATATTACATAACAACGATAATTTATAATTTGGTTTTTCATATTATGTTTATTTTTTAAAATAGTAAAATTATAAATAAAGTTTAAAAACAAACAAGAATTAGTTTAAGAAATAAAAATTAATATAAAAAGCATAACAAGCAGGTTATTTTTTTACCAGAGTATGAACTACCTACCATACAGTATAGGCAACAGTTAGACACTGTAATATAAAATTTCAAACTCCCCAAAAAATGCAATGTTTTATATCCAAATGACATTTTTCAAGATTGCCTTTTATACCTGAGATACATACCTATAGACAAAGGTGTAGACTGTGTACATGTGATAGCTTTATTTTAACTTATTGTAAATAATATGTTAATTTATTGATAATGTGTTGAAAGTTGGGCCTACCTGTTACTGTATTGCACTAAGAACTCGAAATTTTATTGCCACACTTACAAAAGTACGCTACCCCTCCCTATCTCGAGCTAGTTCTACCCAGTCCACCTCATTACACCCTATACATTTCAGGTCCAATCTAATGTTATCCTACCCTCTACGTCTAGGTCTTTGCAATAGTCTTTTCCCATTGGGTTTGTCAAGTCAGTCAATATCTTAAAACATAATTTTAGATTCTCCCAGCCACGCTGTATGTCCTGTCAAACCTAATCTAAGTTATTTGATAACCCCAATGATACCCTGTGATGAGTAAAGGGTATGCAGCTCTTCACAATGTAGCCTCCTCCCCTACTAAACCCATCCCTTACCACTTGACAGCAGGCGATATGTCGGCAACCTAATGACCATGTGATAGCATGTATTTCCGGACTGTTTTCTTTTCCTAATTTTCAATCTAGTTTCATTATTGCTAGTTAAAATTGTTCCTAGATATTTAAACTCATCAATCTTTAGTCTTTTCAGTATTCACTACTAAATACATTTCCATACTAAGCCTCTAATAAAATGGTTGCATTTCTTGCAACAGCTTCCTTACTATTGCCCAAAAAAGCTTGATCATCTAGATATCCTAATATCTGCATTGTACTATTTAGTTTAACCCCATGCCCACTCTCTCGCATTACCCTAAGGCTAGATTTAAAAGTACCATATTGGGGAAAATGTAGCTCCTTGTTTCAGCTCATTATGTATTTCAGTTTAATATCTGATAAGTGACATCAAACAGGTACCCTTCCATGTGTCTAACATATCTAAATTGCCTTGACAAGTGTTTTGTGTATCCCAAACCTTAATAAAATCCAATACTTTGTTTCTTTTAAATGAATTATGGACCTTTTAAAAATCCACATGTAAATGATTAACTCTCATGATGTATTCCTACTTTTTCTAATATTTGCCAAATAGTGTAGTGATTCATACTGATAAGCCTCAATTATTTCCTCTGCATGTGCGGCAATCTCATTAGAACTATGCTAAATAAAACAGTGTAGAATGTTGGTAGTAGTGAGAGATACCCATCTAGTTACTCAAACGGTTTTATCCCCTTTTGAAAATGGGTATTATGATTTTGAAATAGATAAAATTTAATATTTTATTCTTTATTATCGGTGACCTGGTGGTCTAGGGGTAAGGTGTCAGACTTCTATGCCGGCGGCCAGGGTTCAATCCTCGGTCCCGGCAAAGATTTATCTGATTACCAAACCCTTCCTTCACCTCTGACAAGACATCTTGTGAATNTGTGGGGAATGCCAGGCCTCCACCGTGGTTCGGATTCCACGTTAAACTGTAGGTCCTCCATTTCATCTCACAATCACCCTACCATTACACATTAGCGTAAGTGCGTATAACCCGAACGGGTAGTAAGACGCGGTGCTAATAATAATAATAATAATTCTTTATTATCAAACCTTTATTTACTTGCTTTATTTTTACTTAATATTTTGTTAGATTTAATTCTTTATTTTAAAATAAATATAGACTGATATACAATTTTATTGATATAAAGTAATTTTCGGTTATCATAATTTGTGGCTTGGTACTATCTCCACCACTACCCGAGGAAATGTTATCACTGATGAATATTTAATGCAAACCATTTGAACAAAACAATGACAAAATTAGTTCAAAATTTGCTTCAAACCCTCATTTTTATTATTATTATGAAGCCCACATTTGACCACTAGCATTGATTGCATCACCAAAATTTGACCTTCTAGAAATATTATATTTGATTTTAGTTACAAAATTAATTTATCAAAAGCTTCCAAGACACTAACTAAACCAAGTACCTGCTCAAACCTTATAAGTGTGGACCAATATTATTTAGTCATATTTAAGCAAACAGAAAAATATCTTAAATTTCTAATGAATTTCAAGATTTTCTCTGACTTCTCTCCAAGAATCCCAGCTTTGTCCAGTCGTGATCATCCTATAAACTTATCACTTTCTTAACAAATTTGTTATCAACTTAAAAAGACAATGTAGTTCCACTTGTGTGTTTCATCAAAGGCCAATAAAACTCTTACCTGAATCTACACTAATATTATAAAGAGGAAAGTTTTTTTTTGTTTTGTTTGTAATGGATAAACTCAAAAACTACCGGACCGATTTAAAAAATTCTTTCACCAATATAAAGCTACATTATCAGCGAGTAGCATAGGCTATATTTTATTTTGAAAAATTAATCCTCATAAAAATGTCGATAGTCACTCATATTTTATGGTAGAGTCTATGATGATTCTTCAATATGTGTTTTGAAAATAATAATGCAGGAGGTGGGAAAGGGTCCAGTGTGCAATAAATGTAATGTGTTACATAATATACTTAATTGCTCCTTTTTTGTACATTTTCATGGAAAACAAATGTTACCCCATTGCTCAAGGAAACATTAAAAAAATAATGTTTTTAAAAGTAAAGGTGTCCTTCAAGAAAATTTATTTTTTGGTTATAACCGATATAAAAAAGCAATCATGACCTGTGATATTAAATTTTATTTTAAAATAATTTCAATCCACTTTCCACCACACACTCAGTGTAACAGATGCATCCATGCCCACTGCCAATTTTTACAAATGTCAAAACCATTACATACACACAGCTATCACATTTTATACCACGTGATCAGGGCTTCAAAATATCTATTTTTGTTTTTGGCCAGCACTTTTAGTACTCGTCTGGGCTGTTTACTTATTTACACTAATGAGGTAGGGATAAATGAGGAAGGTTGAATGATTGTATTTGTAGTTGAGCTGCATATAAAATGTAAATTACACACAAGAGTGGTTCTCAAACGCCGACATCCCTGTCACCAGCAAGTCGAAACAGACAACCAACTAATAACCAAATAATTTTTATATGCATATGTTCTAATTATTCAAATGTGTTAGGGATGAGGAAGGTTGAGTTTAGAAAAATTCACCCACATTTGTGTGGAAAACGACCCTAAGTGTACCCGACTGGGATCAGACCTCAATCTCCCCACCATAGGCTGCAAGTCTATTGTGAGAGAAGCGCCTTAGACCATGTGGCCACCAAAGCAGGTCAACACTATATTGATTATGGATGTGACATTTAGGCTCAAGGTTCGAAAGATATTTCCACTACAAAAGTAGGTGTCCTTACTCATAAAATATATGTTGAGAGTTATTAGAATTTTCAAATCCTTGAAGATATTCAAAAGTCAAGGATTAAAAAAATAATAGTTAAGATTTAAATTATTCTAGTTTAATTTTTTTTCACAACTATTATGTTTACTATTATTGGTTTAGCACAACATAATTATATAAAAAGCCTAACAAGACCCAATAACATTACTTTACCACTTAGTTCAATATGAATTTACAGTATTGCAAAATATGTCTTGTTATAATTTTCATTTTCTAAGTAGTTAAACTATCAGAAAAAAAAAGTCTTCTAATGTAGGAAAATAGATTTTAATTGGATGCAATTCAACTCAAGATACTCGTTAAATAATCAATATGGAGTAAACAGGCAATGGGAACAAAGATTTGTGTAGGGTAGCTTTGTAATATTTTGATGCCCTGGCAATCAAACACAACTTATTCAAAACTTTCACTGCCTTTATTGTGACAGGGGGGAAGAGGGTTATGTAAAAGTAAACCAAATTATATATTAAATATAATGTATATTTAATTTGTAATGATTAAAGTGGTAATATTTTAATTGAAACATGATAAAATAATGTATTAAAATCCCAATTCTGAATCGGGAAATATTAAAAATAATAATTTAATTTGTCAAATAAGACTAAAAGCAATAAACTCACCAGCTGGACGCAGCTGCCTTGAGCTTGCGAACTTCCTTGGTTGCCCAAGTAGCGAGTGCTTTTGTTCTAGATACCCGAGAACGTCTGCCCAGGGTCAACAGCTCAATTATTGGTTCAGTGTCTAGAAGTGGTAGCGTCTTTGCGCCAAATGCTGTACACAAATCTCTGAAAAGATAAAAGTTTAATTTTAACTAGTAGTCTGTCAACTTCAAAATATGAATGATTTCAAATGTCTCATCTCGTATTATAAATCTCACAAATCATAGCACCCAAAACCCAAGGAACATATATGTGCTTAAAAAAACACAAAGCAACAGCAGTTTTTTTTATCCCAAATACATTTTGTTCTTCCATAGTAAAAACTACTAAACATGAATATTCCTCTACAGAATAATAATTAATAAGTAGTGTGCAGATGTTTTACATGTGAAGGGTTTGTAGCATACATTTGAATCTAATTTTATCATACCTCTAACGGGAGTAGATTTCTCTCAATTCTGGGTAGCCCAACCATTAAACTTGAAAAGAAATTATCATTTAACTAGCATAATACCCGTATGAAAAACCAAAAGCTTCATTTCTGACCACATAATGTGTCCCAATGGCATTTGCTGGACAATGATTGTAATTTTTTAATTGACCCTCAAAGATCTGGATGGTGCAATTCAATTAAAGATTATATCATAAATCAAACATACACCAAATTTAAATCTTTTATGATTTTAATAACAAAAATGACAAATTAAATACATAATCAGTGCTGCGTGTTTTTAAGCTTGTGAACAAATGAGCAATCTTGTGTAAATTTTATATGTATACAAGCATAAGCTTGCGTGTATGGTAATTATGAAAGTTATATGACTAATAAATGTATTTTTGTGTTAAAATAAAGCTCATTATTTAGTGAATTTAAATTTGTCACATGCGAGGATAAGCAGCATACTTTGTTAAGTGTGGCAATGAACTTTTATGAATCTCCAAAATTCGAGAAATAAAAAACACAAACAATAATGGCCCCAAGAAATTAAAAAACCAAACCAGGAATTTATTATTTCCAATAATACCGTGGTAACCCTACCACACTAAAAACAAATTAAGTCATGCAATTAAAATTACAAAATTGATTTTAGAACTTGATGAATTGATAATAATGAATAAAAGACAGAACAATGTATCAAGTACCACACTAAAAACAAATAAAATAATGAAGAAAGTTATGAAATTTAAAAAGAGAAGTAATAAATTTTATTTCCAGATGATTCACTGTGTCCATGCTATTTATGTGCAACTTGCGCTTTTCAGTCTTGACAACAATGCATCCATCTAAGTTTTTAAAAATACTCAATTCAAATTCGACTCGAATGAAAAAAACTCAAGCTCGCAGACCCCTAGTATAAACATTTATGGGGCCTTTATGAATACAACCCATTACAATCAATATAGATGATAAAGGGAAGACATTTGGTTTTAATAGTTTTCCTTTTCATGGTGATTTAATTTTAAGAGCATTTTTTTTCACTAGCAAAATTATCATATATTTAGTGTGTGGCCTATATGTTGAGGATGATCTAATTTCAGTACAATACTGTGCATGTATGAAGTCACCCATTTGTATAACTATCAGCACACAAAAATGCCATTCTAATGGTAATGATTTAATGTAAGCACCTTTTAATTTCCTATCAGCCAAAAGCACCTCTTGTGTAACGAGGTAGATTTGTTACTCACCCCACCAGTCCAGCACTTATTGCAATGTTGCCATCGGACTTCTCCGTGTCTTGAGCTACTTGAGTGATAAACTGGACAATGAATGGGACATGGGCCTCCAACAAGAGAACATCCGGGTTAGGCATGGTCCCATCCCCCTTCAGACCTTGAATTATGCCAGTGTATGCCTCTAGCACACCTTCCCGCAGCTCATTCAGGTAGTCAATCATGTCAAAGTCAGACTACAAAACAATATTACTATGTTATTAACTACTTCTCATGTATGAAAGACAGTATTAAAAAAATGGTCCCATCCCCCTTCAGACCTTGAATTATGCCAGTGTATGCCTCTAACACACCTTCCCGCAGCTCATTCAGGTAGTCAATCATGTCAAAGTCAGACTACAAAACAATATTACTAGGTTATTAACTACTTCTCATGTATGAAAGACAGTATTAAAAAAAGAGAGAGAAAGACATTTAATTGAACCAACACCATATGGGTTTTACAATTTCATATTGCTGCCACCGGACAAAGATAATCAATGTTAATTACCTTTTCTCATCAAACCCACCAGGACAGAGTAAAGGAAATATAAATGTAAAGATAGCCAAAAACACAAAATGAGAAAAAACAACAATTCGACATAAGTGCATAAATTAAACACAAGTGAATGGAAACACAATTTTACAGCTATCTAATGATGGAAAAAGGAACCTCAAGATTTGTAAAAATAATAAATATATTTATTGACAGGTGTCTAATGAGTTGGAGGAACAAAAATTAGTGACATTTTGGTGAGCTTATTGGACTACAAAATTCTTTCAGTAAACTGTTGAACATTATATAATGCATATATATAAGCATAATGCACTCAAACGCGACATTAAACTTTATAACTATCAAATAAATTGTAGCTAGCGGGTATTCTCATTATTACAATGCGCGGGAAATTCAAATAGAAATATTTTTGTGAATTTATGACCAAAATTTGGAAAATATGTGACTTTTCAGGGACTTTCATAACTTTTTTCTCTCTTTTCGGTAACTAACTTTTTGTGACCCAGTAAACACCCTGAATGACCAAGCTGGACCTGGGCATGCAGAATGCTATAGTGGTCACCAATTCTAGAGAATTTTGGAATAGCAAACATAATTTATTTTGCAACTCTCAACGTGTCAAGATATTTTGATAAAATTTTATTATTACACCTTTTAGTGTATGCACAAAACTCGTCATAATTTTCATTTATCTTAAGAACGGTGCATTGGTTAGTCTTAGGCCTATTTAATGTCTTATTCACTAGTTTAGAATATTTTCCTTCTACATAATGAAAATAAATGTTCCACCATTAAATATTCTGGTATTACAAAATCCACACATCACCTTTATCATCATGAGATTTTGCTGGAAAGTATCACCACACTAACTTCCTTTTATACTCAATAAGACTAGTTTTACTTTGAAAAACTCCACATACACTCCAATGACTGCTTCGTTTGTCACCAGTCTATTGAAAACATTTTTAGACGGATATAATACTGTAACAACTAGACTATATAGTGTGATTTCAACCCCAACCTATCCCTAAAATAAATCTTTTAGATAACTGTACTTTTTTAAAAAAAGAAGATTGTTTTAGGTTTATTTTTCTAAATACTTGTTTGTTATTTATATATTGCAATCATATTTTATGCAAGGATTTCAAAATAAAATACTTATATAAAACTAAAAGTTGAGTCAGTTTAACTTAAAATCTGCCAAAAAGTGGTTAGGTCAGTGATAAAAGTGAATTATATTTGACACATTGAGCTCCCTGAGGTCCTTTAAGTGTAAGTGAATTTACTTTACAAACAAACAAAGGTACCAGGACCAAGCAACATAATTTGTTTTTTACTTTCCTACAACCCAGGGCGTTGCTATTTTGTGGGACTGTGTTGGGTTCAGAGAACATGCCTGCACCCCTGGGTAACTTTTTTTGGGTGTCCCATTGGGTCCACTAATGGTGTGTGGACAGCAGTAGGCCTATGGACTCAAATTTTGTTTAGGTAAAGGAAAGATAGATAGAAAGGAACACAACATGGGTTTTACTATACTTTGTTCCTCTTTTCATTACAAAATCCATATTATGTTTATTTCTTTATTTGTTCTTACACAACTTTGATTAAAAATAAAGTATGGAAAATTAATGTAGAATACATTTTTCCAAATCATTTTGTTCATTGTCTTGGCTTGCACAAACATTGAGCTTGTACAAGGTGACAAAACAGAACTAATTCATCCATAAAAATATATATAAAATAACATTTTTCTACTTACTCTATTAATTCTGGCTTGTGAAGCCTGGACCAAAGTTCTTAAGACAACATCCAAGTATTTCTTGAACTCTGGTCCAATGCTAAGAGCAATATCTCCAAATGCAGACAAGATTTGAGGTTTGACAGAGCGATGAACAGTGTTGTCCTAAAAAAAATATGCAAAACCTCAACAGATAATTTAAAACTTTCTTTTTTGGGACCCCATTAAAGTACCCTATGTTTACCCTGACAAATTATACACTACAACCCTATCTTATAAGCAAGGCCCGAATTTTGATGTCAAGCCATTTTTTTTTGTACATCACAGTCAATGCTCATGTGTACACACATTTTTTTCATGATCACTTGGTTGTGGAAGCTTTTTTTTGTCATATTTTCTTGGATGCGTCCTTGGTATGAAAACTTTATGGTAGTCCTTAAGATTCAAAATTGTACAATGCAGGCCTCTCCTGCACAATTACTATATATATTTCTATATCTAACTCGCAGTAAGTAGTCCTACTCGACAACCAACCTTAAACTAAACCAGCACACTTCACTCTCCAGCTCGACAGACTAATAAATAGGACCCTGCGAGTACTCGGACTTCTAGTTCGAGATACATTTTTTTGTAAGCTCGTCATTTTCGAGCTTTCACTTGATGTACTTAATGATCAATTAATAAAACACAATAGTAAACATGGGTTATCTAATTGAGATATTGGCATTTCCTCTTATATCATTTGGTTATTTAACAAATTGTTAAGAATCAATATTAACTTTCACATTAAGTAGTAGAGCTTTAAAACCACTTTTGACCACTAAATTTATTCAATATTGTTGTACATTTTGAATTATACTTGATTGAAGTTGTTTACTTGTAGTGCCAAGACAAAGCAATGAGAATAAAAATAGCTAAGAAAATTACTAGATAATTGAATAATTCTTTTTACTATTATTAGCGGGTCCCTTTCTAAAATAATAATTTATATTGGATTAAAATATATCAAGAATATATATACACTAAATGTTTTCAAACTTAAGTTATTTAAAACTATTAATTAATACTTTTAGCTACAAAACTAGCGAGATTAGTTACTATTTAGTTATAGAATCATGTTTGTTAACCTGTCTAAAATCAATGTTGATATTATTTATTGCAATACACCCTTTACCAAACTTACATTTATATTAAAAGAGCCTTTACTATTTCATATTGTCTGCAAGAAATATTATTTTTAATGTTAAGTATGAGCATCAACTTTTATAAGATATAAACATTGAAATAAAGTAAGATCAATAAAATAATGTCTAACAAAAGCCTGTACAACGCGCATAGAGGAATGGAAATGGAACAGAAGACGTGATCATGCACGGTTACACTAAGGAATAATAAACGAAATACAAAAAACTTCAAATTTCTAACTGTTTATGATTCTTATGTTTTCTTTTAGGGTAAATCAAGTTAGTGAAGCATATTCATAACTATTACCTCCGCCTGTAGCCCTTCTAACACTATGAAGCCTACCCTTCATCATGCTCCATCCAATGCAGAATAAAGATATTCATTCTTTCTCCTCCCCACTTGGTCTCGCTCAGGCCCCAGGACAAAATATTAAAACATTTGTTTCTACTAAAGTAATTATTATTATTATTATTAGCACCGCGTCTTACTACCCGTTCGGGTTATACACACTTACGATAATGTGTAATGGTAGGGTGATTGTGAGATGAAATGAAGGACATACAGTTTAACGTGGAATCCGAACCACGGTGGAGGCGTGGCATTCCTCACATTCACAAGATGTCTTGTCAGAGGTGAAGGAAGGGTTTGGTTATCATATAAATCTTTGCCGGGACTGAGGATTGAACCCCGGCCGCCAGCATAGAAGTCTGATACCTTACTCCCAGACCGCCAGGTCACCCTAAAGTAATTAAATAAGTTTTAAAATCACCTAGCTATTCAACCCAAGCTCGAGATTGACTCCATTCTCGAGAGCTTTATGAAAAGTTTGCTTGAAATAGACTCAAATAAAAAACTTAAAGCTCATTGGATAAACAATGGGTGATTAGTACTAAATAAAAGTAAAAAATTAACACTTCAATTTTAACCACTGAAAAACAAAATTATGTCTTGGTTAAAATCTTTAAACTAAATACCATTACTAGTTTTATAATCAAACTAATACTAGTGTGAGGCATTCCAAACCAATTAATGATATTAAAACCATTCTTGTTGAGTTAATAAAAATGATAAAATTACTCACACCAAGATTTTCCAAGAGATACATCATGATTTCATCACAGTAGGGAAGAACTTTACTTTTGAGAGCACGACAAATATCACCGGTGAGTCCAACCGCAGCACCACAAACCTAGTGATAAAATAAACATGTGGCTTGAATTTGTTCATTCAGTTATTTTATTTAATAACTTAAAAAGTGTTGGGAACCAATTCAGTATCGAAAAAAGAAAAATGTACTGATGATAATATTCGATGTTTCCAAGATTAATAGGTAGAATATTCAAATTTTAGAAAAGTGGATTCATCCCATCTCTATTTTTATAATTTGGATTCTTCCTGCCATAAATGAAGTGTTGATTTAAAGACCCTTAATTAAACACAAATGAGACTTATTTTGCTAATCTCTATTTGTCTAGATGTTGTTTGTAAAATGTGCAGGTGGGGGAGGAGGTTATGGTCAACACCTGGCCATTTGAATGTCGAGGTTTCAGCAACCAAGCAAAGTGGATGCTGAATGGAGAGTAGGGGATACAGATTAAGAAGATATAGAAAGCCATCTACTTGTAGGGCTAGTGTCATAGAAATAGTTTACTGCAAGATTGTGTGAAATGTAACTTGACCCAAAAGTGCACTGAGTACATCTTAAAAATTACTTCTTGAAACTTCTACTTTTATATTGATAGAATTTTGTGAGCCTTAGTTGTACAGAAATATGACAAGTTTTAACGCAATACGTTTCTAATTCCAGAGTAATCAGATAAGTAAGTCTCTCAAAAAGTTAATGTTCTTTTTTTCTTTTAGCTCTTAGGGGAAATGCTTGGAAAGCAATGATCTATCGCTATCATTTTAGACTCGATAGTCAATATTTACCTTTTTATTAGGTCTAAATTTATAAACAATAAAAAAAAATAAAATGCGACAACCATAAGATGTGAACCCCTAATAAAATGTCAAAATTTTTAACAGTAAGATGAAATTTTAGTACAAAGTGTTGACCCTTGTGGACCCAATATCAATTTTCTTTTTCTGTGCAAATATAATAGTGAGGACTTTAATTCTTTGAAAATGAAATCTTAAAACTTAAATCCAGGAGTCAGAAATGTTTAACATAAATATAAAGCAATTTTTGCCTGGATTGGCTAGTGTATATTATTTTGTTTCACATATATGAGTTTCGAGTAAATATCTCCATTTTTAAACAATGGAGTGAGAAAGTCCGTGCAGAATTCTGTACCATTTATTTAATATGGTATTTCATAAACTA
This sequence comes from Timema poppense, assembly GCA_902141375.1. Classification (NCBI taxonomy): domain Eukaryota; kingdom Metazoa; phylum Arthropoda; class Insecta; order Phasmatodea; family Timematidae; genus Timema; species Timema poppense. Next base: position 36,944 of record CABFOV010000590.1, on the reverse strand, counting down.
ATTTATGTTTGAAATTTCGCATTTTGTAAATTTTGTTTGATACCTAAATTTGTAAACCTATGAGAAGTATAATATTTTTATCCAACATTAAACATTTTTTTTTATAAATATTCTAACTTGTTATTCTGATTCAGCTTTGTTACAGATTGATAACGTGGACTTTGCACACGCCTAAATTCTTACAAAAATATGAGCTCACTATTTGAGTTGTATTTTTCGGCATTCATTCTAAATTGTGCAACTAGATTTGATAAAATAAATAAATAATAAATTGACATATCCTTAATTAGCATCAAAACAGTTAACAATACCCTTCTTCTCTCTCACACTAACTATTCCGCCCATGTTAAACAGAGCTTTGAACGAAGTCTCCAAAAGATGTTGCTAAGGACTCTAAATATACGTTAACTAGAATACTCAACAAATATTACACACTTGATACTCAGCATGATTCTTCAGTCCGAGACAAAGGAAGGGCTTGAATGCCTCCATGTATTTGAGGAAACCGTCTGAAAGAACCTCAACCAGTGTAGAGACAGCCATAAGCGCATCTTCCTGAACACCTCCAGACTTGCAGGAGTTGGAATTGAACATCTGCAGGAGAGCAGTCATAATGGCGTCAGAGATTTGTGGTGCATCTTCAGGTGTAACCTTCCTCAAAACACTCTGCAAAATAAAACAATGAACAGTGAAAAAATAAAATGAATAATAATATTACTACGCCTGTATGGGATTCCAAACTTTTGTATATTGGATGCTACCTAAATTTGGATGGGAAAAATTATTTTTCAGATTTTTAGGGGGAAATTAGTATTAAAAAGTTACAAATTCTATCACTGTTAAGTTTGTATTTAATGTTCACTAACAACATTATTGATTTATTAAAGTTAAACTAAATTCAGTCGCTTTTACATTGACTACTTAGTCAACACAAATGAGAAGTAATTAATGTAAATCTTGATCACTGAATAGATTGAAGCAAGGAAAACATATTTTTACAAAATAATGACCACCCCCTTTTATACATTTCTCTCACTTTCCTATATTATATTCTAGGACTATGCAAGTACTTAGTTTTTTGAGCTTCCAGCCAAGCTCATCATTAACTCGCTTGCTCTTTATGTGCGTGCAAATACAATAATCAATCAATTTTTAAAGTGCAATGGTAAAGATAGGCTATTTAATTTGTGTGATTATGATATTAGCAGATTTACCTATAAATCATTTGTTAACTAATATTATTAAAATTAATATAAAATTTCACATTATTAATGTAATATAGCTATAAAACTACTTTAGGCCAGAATAATAATTAAATAATTTTGTCCATTTTGAACTAACCTCGATTGAAGTGCCACTACCATGACAAGGAATGAAAATAAAACTATATAAGTATATCACTATATAAATGAATATATATTTGAAAGAAGGTACAGAAAAGGTAGATAGAAACGCATCAAAGGGAAAAAACAAAATATGAATTTTAAAATGAAAAGAAGAACACAGTTGAGACTTTACATTGCTGCCACCAAACAAAGAGGTAATGGCTGCCTCTTGAAGTAAAGTTCGTTCACGGTAGGAGTTTACCTCTGAAAGGCCTTTTTCCCTACCAGAAATCTATTATATAGTAGGATATTGGTAGGAAAAAAGACCTTTCAGAGGTAAACTCCTACCGTGAATGAAGTATACATCAATCGTTACCGCCCAATCCCCTGAACTAGGTTTCATTCTATCATAACTAATCAGGGAGTAGTATGAAAAGCAAAAGGTAACTTCTTAAAAGAGGTAACCAAGAAACAGAAAAATGGGGAAAAAGTAAATTGGTAGAGAATGATAGGACACTAACAGGGTTGCCACTATTTTCTTATTACCAAATTCCCTGTGTTTTCCAGGTTTTCCAGAGGAAATTTTCATTTTTCCAGACACCTAATAGATATTATAAATATAATTATGAAGGCATTTAATTTTGTTTTAAAGAAAATTTAAAAATGAAGAGTGGTAATTGTCATTGGAAGCATGTTTTATTGTGCAAGAGAAACACATATTTAAGAATTATTTGGAAAAAGGATGAGAAATTAATGAAATATTTTCTAGAAGGAAAAATTAGTTATATTTTCTGTCTACCCTAAATGGAAT
>CABFOV010000590.1:0-34282 GCA_902141375.1 Timema poppense | reverse complement strand
AAATTTCAAACAAATAAATAGTAAAATTGTCAACGTTATTATATAGTTGAAAGTTTGAGTCAACTGACTATTAAATTTATATTTTAAGTAAATATTTAAGCAAAAATAACATCACAATATATAATGTTATCCATGCAAAAAAAAAAGTATGAGCGTGTTGTGTATAGAATCTTTGCCATGCCATTCAAATGTTTCAGTTGGAATAAGAATGTCGCCCATTGCGAGAGACTTAAGGAAGATTGGGACCGGGAGATGAAAATGGATGAGAGTGAGACCCACCCACCTATCATTAACCTGGCTGAAGACGGCGACGACTATGATTACGTAGAAGTAGTTCTTGCGACCTCGTTGGAAAAACACTTAATATGTACAAGCCAGTTCATAATGGACTTGACCTATTTGTTGTAAAAGTGTTAAAAAGGTTTATAACATCGTTTTATTCTCTGTGTAATACTACATATTAAGATTTTTCACATTTATAATGTTATTTATAATACTATTAACAAATAATTATTTAGAAAAAAAAAATTTGTATAAATTATTTGTTAGTAATAATAAATAATGTGGAATTAAATGCTAATTTTTAAAATGTTTAATATTGTAGAAAATAATCAATAATTAATACTAGGCCTAACATCAACATATTGTAACAAGATTAGTGTTTAACATCAAGACCAGCGCGCTCACATTGTTTACCCTAGCTGCACTCCTTGTTCTCTCTGTTTCCCTCCTTGACTGGGGGATTATAAGGCACGGAGACACATTTGGAAGGGTCTGGATCCTTTTAATTCTAGAAGTGGAGGATTCGAGACCCTTAGTTGGCACCACACCTATATGTACCCGCTCAGTCCTTGGTTCTCAACCAGTGAGACCAGGAGTGGACCTGTGTGTCCAGTGTGCAGGACAAATGTTGGCCTAAGTACACGAGTGATGTAGACATCTATTGTTACTGTGGGCTACTCTTTTAATGAACCTTTTTGTAACAGTTTTTAAATATTTGAATAGTTGTTAAGTGTTTTATAGTTATTATTTGTTTATTTAATTTACTTATTTATATCTCTATGTGTTCTATTAGATTATTAATTTACAGACTTGATTAAGACTTTTTTATTTTACTTAATTACTTGTTTAGTTATAATCAATTTAGATATATAGTTAAGGAGTGTGTGTATGTATGTTTTAGTTTCAATAGTCAAAACCTTGAATATTCCGTGGGTATTTTCATTCGTGTTTAGACAGCAGCATACCCCAATATCTCTAATAGAACTGGTGGTTCACACGGTCACGTGTAAATAGCCCGTGACCCTCCCAGGTCACGCACGCCCCATGTTACAATATCAAGGTCAACAATTAATAAAAACAGTCATATGTTTCTTGTATGTACCAAGATTTTGACTGTCAAAAGTAACAGCTGCTAAACACACGTTTTTGCAGATCGTATGGTTTGGCGTAGGGATACATAATTTGGTCTGGTAGCTTTTCAGAGCTGTCAGTCAGCAGCAAAGAAGTCATGGGGCTACTATACAAAACTAGCATTTGTTACTATTGCGCTACACAATTATGTTATTTAGCATGCCTAAAATCATTTTTGATCAAGGTTGCAATACATATTTTATCCTATTTAAATAATACAAATTTACTATTTCATAAGGTCTACTAGTATTATATTTGGAAGAAGCTATAGGAAAGGTGGATATCCACCTTTCCTATAGCTTCTTCCAAATATAATACAATTACCTCATAAAGCGAAAAGAGGTTTTCCTTATAGAGTTATATCATAAGGTCTACTAGAAAACATTGTTTTAACCATTTTATCTTTCATTTTAAAACTAGAACTTTTATAAGAATTAAAAATTGAATTGAAATAAATTTCATTTATAATGAGAGCCCATATAAGGCAAATAGCCTACTGTGTATCTGAGGATCAAGGAATAGAAAAGAAGAAGGGAAATGTGTTTTTTTTGTGTTCTATCTAAACAATTTCTAATGGTATTTCCAGTTTATGTTTGCTTTAACTGGTGATATTTCAAATTTACCATTTTACTTTTAAAATAAACAAATGTATTCCATTATCATTTTAAAATTATGAATATACTCCAACTCAGCTCAATTGAAAAAAAAAAGGCCAAGCTTGCAAAGTCTCTAAAAATATCTTAATTTTACTATTAGGATAAACATAAAAATTATAGTAGACCTAAGACTATACATTTACCATGTTATATGAATAAAATCAAAGTTGAAAAAAATAAATTATTATTATTAATAATAACAATGATCCTACCAATGTGTGAAATTTCAATGCTTATGTTTTCATATTTACTAAAATTCAGATTTGAGAAAGTGGGTGTAAGCTATCTTGAAGAAGTACTCGAATAATCTTTAAAGTTTCAATATGCAATTATACAAATTTACCTGTAACGTAGCACATAGGAGACTTTGCAGGTCATTGTACTGTGTTCGATCACTGTGATTCTGAATATGTGATTCCATCTGAAGCACCTGCTGCAATCGCTCTAGTATGACCATTGTGGTCTTTTGAACCGTGACATAACAGTCCCTGGGTGAGTTCTTTACCATTTCCATTAGCGCTTCATATGCTGCAGAACGTAAATTAGCCTGCAAACAAATAGAACTGCATTGCAAATGGCCATCTTTTGAGTAATCATATTTTCTAATAGAATTATGAAAGATTTGAAATTGAATAAGAATAAATTTGAATAGCTATTAGATCTCGATACAACTTGGAATTACTTACTGGTGTGTATATATATATATATATATTTTAAATATGACCAGCAAACTTTGAATTAAGTTATGTAAAAGAAAAAGTTATGCAGCTAAAACTACAAATAAAAATTATTACTAGAACAATGTTATTGTGAATTACAATCAAGATTATACAAAATTTACTTTAAAGATCTAACTTTAAATAAAAAAATAATCAACTTTATAAAACATCTTGGAAATGTTTGTTGCTATGAATGTAACCAAACCTACACAAAATACAGATAAAACATATTAATCAATTGCTATTTAGTTGAAAGATAACATACATATAAAACGAAGGACTATAAAAGCAATAATAGTTAATTTACCCCGATAAATTAGCTTAGTGTGGTAGTTTTTATTTGATTTTAAATTTGTCTAATTTTATTAAATTCCTTCAAGTAGTTCTCCTTCTGAATACTAATAGGCTTACTTTAAATCTCAGTGAAATTAATATTTCAGTAACTTCAGGGGTGTGCGAAGCTTTGAAAACTTATACTTCAATTCAAAAGTAAAGTTCTATATCCAACAACTATAAAGCTTCACCAAAAAAATAGTTAAAGTTAAAAAAACACCTATTTTCATTTTCTGTTTTTCACATTACAAATTAATGTTTTCATAAAACAAAAACTAAAAGTCTAAAATAAATTACATTTTATGATAGTAACTTAGTTTATTATTTTAAGACAAAATATATAAATTATATTAAAACTATAGCATTTTATAAATTATACTTAATATCTAAATTTATATAATTATGTAAAGTATGGTGTTTTTATCAAACATTAAACTTTTTTTTTAAATTATTCGAACTTCAATTCAGATTCAGGAATTTCTCATATTATTTGATTCGACTTCGTTTTGAGTTGAAAAAGTGGACTTCCGCACATCCCTAGGTAACTAACTTCTTTTAAGTTTTTAAATTATTGAAATTAGTAATTTATCATAACTATGCAACAGATGATTTGAATCAAATATAATAACATTGTAAACAAAAGTTATTAACAGGCACATCTAAAGCTGCACAGGGGAAGGCCTGGGTATTATCACTAGTGAAAGCAGCTGGCAATAAATATTAGGGATGGAAGGAATTCCAAACTCAAGAAAAGTCAGGAATTTATCCATTCCCAAAGGTCGGGCAGAATTGACAATTTCCCGACAAGGGGCAAAGAAATGAGAGGGACGGGGGAAGTTGCATGCCAAGGTCAATCAGCCTGTCTGTGGTTAGTGAAGCAGAAAGGAGGTAGAGATTAAAAGGATGTTAAACTAAAGAACCGTTGAGGAGTTTAAAAAGAGAATATTTAAGACGTTACAAAACAAGATAACAATTAAGTTTTTTTACCTGCTTCTAATCCCTGTCGAGTGTACCAAGGATGGCTATTCCTAAATGGTTTTCCATTCACCCTCCATGTAAATAAGCGTACATTTCCTCTAAATTCAACCTTCTTCATCTCTAATTCTAGACTGTTAAAGCTTTCAAGCCGAGTGTAGGGAAGGTTAGTTTAGGCCAGGGGTCAGCTAACCTACGGCATGCATACCACTCTTGGCGTGTGAAATGATTTTCAATGGCACGCTGAGCAATTTGAATAAAAATAATATAAGGCCTTTATATTTGATTAAAACCAATGTGATTAATAATTTTAATAATGTGTTTTATTTATCAATGATTCAATTGTTTTGTTTCAAAATTTCAAAATAATGTCAGCAGAACTTAATTATGTAAAGCACATTTATTTTATGTTCCGTTCACGATAGGTTTTTACCTGGATGACAGTTCGAAAATCATATGTTTAGGTTTTGGGTTGCCAACACTTGTAAAAGATCACTGTTTTGTTATAAATGTAAAGATCTTTAATTAGCTGATATATATTACATTTAAAATAACGTAAACTTAAGTTCTCATACTATTTCATTTTTTCAAATAATTTCTTTTTATCCAGCTCAAAACAATATTTTAAACATAATTGAAAGTACTTATTTTTCGTTTTGGAACGTTACTGATTTTGTGTAATATAGTGCACACATCAATAACTTTTGATACAGGCATCGTATTTACTTGGAAAAGAGAAAATTGTTGTCATTTTTTTACATACAATAAATGATTTTATGATTATTTTATCGTATTTTGAAATATTTAACTGAATAAAATATTTTCATAAACTGCGTGTCTGTATCATTGTAAAAAACTTGTTTATTGTTATGTTCAATCATATGGTTTAGATTCGTCAGTCGCCATTTTAAGCTATGTTCGTTAGAAGTTTTTGTGAAAGTGGTGTTAATATTTTTTTAAGGGGAATAAAACTATAAATAAACTTTGTGTCCGACCTCAAATAAATATATAAATAACATTGGCCTAAATTACTGTGGTTAACTATCTAATTCATATATTACCATCTGTTTTCATTACAGTCTCATCCAAAGTGATAGATGTCAGCTGTTGGCGTACTGATATATTAGGGATTACTTCTAGTAACATTTTGAGCTGTCATACAGGTAAACTTAACTCGTGAATGACTTTTAGGTTATATTAAAATATTAGGTATTCAAGAAAAAATAGTCATTTGATGTATTCGCTTTAAAAACATTGTTTCATTTACATTTTACAAAATACACTTAAATTTGTTTTAATAGATGTGCAAGTTAACTAGTATAAAAATATGAACGATATGGGTGTATTTAGGTTGGTTGGCACGCTGAATGACATTGCAACATTACTTCAACAAAACACTACTAAAAGGTTGCCGAACTTTGTTCTAGACCATCAGTACAGCAGCATGAATATAAGGAAAAATCGATGTGTGTGGCTTGTTTATATTGAAACAATTTTTTCCAATATATGTGTGCTTGTGTTCAATGGCTTCCTGGCTTCTGTAGAATATTAATGTAGGAATACTTAGTAGCCAATCCATATACAAAATTTTCTTTTCAATTCCCTCTTTTAACACCCCTTTCTAAAAAACAATAAGTGCAAATGCAGTACACAAAGCTTCTTACATATTAAATAGGGATGTGCGAGAGCAATTTTTTCAATTCAAGATAAGGAATTAAAACAGTATCGAGACACGAGAATGAGACAAGAAAATGTCCCTTGAAAGTAAAAATAAAATTAGATTATGTTTATTAAAGTAAATATTATATAGTTTATCGAGTTCCTTTTTGACATCTTAACTGTCACTTGATTTAATTGTCTTATATATATAGTTCATTCAAACACTTGAGATATCTTAATACACATTTTAAATGCATTTAATAAAATAGTGATAGGAAGTTTCAATGCACAACATATATAATTTAATTTTTTTTTAGTGTAAACAGCTTATATTGTCAAAGTTTGATATTGAAAATCAATATTTATAATCAAAACATTTCTTAATGAAGACTGTTGGGGGAGGGGGAAGAGTTGCAGCCTATTTCTGGGTTATTAAAGTATTGTTGGAAATAATAAATTTCCAGTTTGGTTTTATAATTCCTTAAGGCCATTATTTGCCTTATTTTAAATTTCAATTTCTCGAATTTTCGAGATTAATTTTTTTAACTTTCGAGATGAGATCGATATTTTTTTCTTGAATTTTTGAGTCTCACACAACCCTAATATTAAAGCCAAACATGTCCAGTATCAACCAGTCTGTATTCCAGATTATCATGTTTATGCAAAGCTTCAGTTCAATCTGATCAATCTGAATTGAAAGTGTGTGGGCAAAGTCTCAATTAAATCCAAATTGATAAGTTTGAACCGATTGTGTGTGGGGCCCTTGAGTGGTGTAAAAATAGAGAACATTTAAAGGGCATCAAGCCTAAAGAACCTTTAATAGATATCAAACCTAGAAAACATTTAAGAGGTGTAAAATTTATTTTATTTTCTGGCAATAGTTAAATATTAAACTACCATTTGCAAAAGAAGTTTGCTAGCTTAAATAATTTCCATTATAAATCTTATAAAGAAGTAATTATTCTATTAGCATTATTTGGTGTCCGTTCTTTAGCGATTTGATTAAATAAAAAATGGCATTTATATGTTTTTATTTTATTATTTATTTTAAGTTTAGTAATTTTAACTCGCTTTATAATACAAGTTTAATAATAGAAAACTATTTTTAAGCCCTATAATAATTATTTAACTATTTCCTATTCCCGCCCTGTGGTAAAAATGTCATTCTCATCCATCCCTAATAGATATTAAACGTGTTTAAATGGTGATACACGTAGTAAAGTCTATAGCACTAACACAAAGTAGTTGATAATTTCTTAACATATTTGGTTCTAGTAAACAAATATATAAAATAATGTGAATATTTAAATTACATCACTTCAAACAATAATTTCTCGATGTATTAAAATGTGTGGTAAAATAAAATCAAACGTTTTTAGGTATTCTAAATGGCAAATAATTTGTAATTTCATAGTTTGATATTCAAAGGTTTGAATATTTACATATCCCTGATATTAAGCATTTAGAAGATGTATAACAAACCTGTGCTCCGTCTGGCCGGTCTGTAGTCTCAAGTAGCCGCTGGACAATAAATTCAAAGTACTGAGAGAGGCAGTATGTTTCGGGCTGACCTTCTTCAGTATTTCCTTCGGCCTGTTCGTAGCTCGCTTCCGCAAGGCCAGTAAATGCCCAACACACATTAGCCGCCACGCGAGGTTCTGCTTTCAACCCATTAACCAACGATTCTAAAAGAGGCTTCAAGTAGGTCTCATTGATGGCCGCCTCAGGAATTATCTCGCATATACGTCCAAATGTCCAAGCAGCTGTATCCCTTACCACAACGCTGGAGTCGTACATGAGCTCAATGAGAGTGGGCATAGCCTGTTCAACCAATGGCTTCAGAGTGGTGGCGTCCAGGCCTCCCAAAATAGAACCTATAAACAACCAATATCTTTACTTTCAAGAACTAGCAATATAGTAATAGTAAATATGAAAAGCTATAACACTTCATAAGCTATATAATATTATATTTGGAAGAAGGTACAGGAAAGGTGGATAGAAACATATAAAAGGGAGACAAACACAATATGGCCTTTACAATGAAAAGAAGAACACAGTTCACACTTTACACTGCTGCCAATGGAAGAGGCGGTAATGGTTGCCTCTTAAAGAAAATTGATCGTCACAGGCCAATCCCCCGAACCAGGTTTCATTCTATCTTTCTTTGCCATTTTCCTTTTTCTCCCCTTTTGGTTTTTTGGTTTTCTCTTTTAGGAAGTTGTGTTGCGTGTTTCACACTCCTCCCTGATGAGTTCCGATAGAATGAAACCTAGGTCGGTGACGATCAATTTTCTTTAAGAGGCAACCATTACCTCCTTGTCCATTGGCAGCAGTGTAAAGTGTGAACTGTGTTCTTCTTTTCATTGTAATGGCCATATTGTGTTTGTCTCCCTTTTATATGTTTTTATCCACCTTTCCTATACCTTCTTCCAAATATAATATAATATAATATAATATAATACAATTACCGCATAAAGCGAAAAGAGGTTTTCCTTATTGAGTTACTTCATAAACTATATAATGTATCTATTAATAAATATAATGGCTGCTTTTCCAGAACAGATACTAAAAGTATCTATCATATAATGCTCAATTATAAACAGGGCTGTGGAATCTGAAGTAGCTTTTGGTGGAGTCAAAGTTGGTACAAAATAAAAACTTATAATATTATAACAATATATGGTAAATATATCATTTTACTTGATACCATTTTCTAGAGATGGGTCAAATCCACTATTTCTTGAATACAAATCTCGAATCTCAACTCTGAGTCCCAGAAAATTGTTAGGAATTATAGTGCTTTACAAATAGACCTACATTACACAAGAGGCCTAAACTGTAGATTAAGATTTATTTCAATCAACTCCAGCCACCCCTAAGAAAATACTGGTCGAAATCCAACCAAATTAAACATACTTACTCATATTGTTGTTTGAAAATAAAATCAATCAAAGTTTGAGTGTCTTTTAGCTATTTTAAAAAGCGTTGTTAGAATGAGTTGTTTCTAAATCAACAGGACAGTCAATCAACAGCAGACTCACACAAATGGAATACCCCATGAAAGGTCACTATGACTGCTCCCCAGAAAGGATTATATACGAGCTAATATGCAACTACTGCAGTGCCGAATATATTGGCCCCACCACAAGAACACTTGGACAACAAATGAATAGTCACCGTTTTGATACCAATCAGAGCAACCCCGAAAAACACGTAGCACCTCATGCTCAAACACATCATTTCAATTTTGACTCATCCTTTACTACTAAAGTTATACGAGCCAGGCCTAATAGTTGCAATGCTTCCCAGCTTTGTAGGTGGGAACTTGCTTACTCTTGGGTCTCAACCTTAGGTAACATTCTCTCCTTTCCTTTACTTACAAGCAGGCCTACTTATACAAATCAATAATTCTATATAAACAATAATAACATATAATACTAATTATTTAATATGATTATATAATTATATATAATATAAATACAACATTCTATCCATACCAAGATTAAAGACAAGTTTGAACAGGCAATCACAGAATCTAAGTGGTCATGATCTACCTGTAGCCGTGCTGCCATAGTACAGTCTGTTTTACTCTCTTATGGTGAAGAAGGGGAATGATATACCCGTAAATTACATAACTATGTATTTTGTGGACTTTGAGGCCTACAATTTTCTGGTAAGTGTGTAGGCTCCTTTCAATGTTTAATTTAGTAGAAAAATAGGAGTCCAGGTTGAAAGCTTGGCGTAACGACTCCACAAACCTAGTTATAAGTACAGTACCATTCGTGTTTACAGTCAAATGATTGCTGGTTAACTTACAAATGGGTGTATTCCATTTCCGGTTGAAGAAGAGAGTACTCGAAGTGATGTCAAAACAACACATTTTATTCGTTATTTTAATGATAGGATGTTGTGAAAAACACAATCTTTTTGGATTAGTTTATCCAAAAAGTTATTCACATTAGTTTGAGCTTGTGAAAAAATATTCGCCTATTTCTGGATCAATATGGTAAAATATAGTTTAAAGGCTGCAGTTAAATACCCCAAATATACAAGTTGCGTGGCAACCATGCCTATTTCTTTAAGTATACCTTTAATGCCACTTTAAAGTGAACAAACATAGTTCTTACCAAATGCCATAAGTGCAGCATCCCTATATCTCCAATCAGTGCTTTTGATGTTGTCTTTGACAAAGGGTAGGACAAAGGGTACAATGTCATCCTCACAACATGTTGCTAGCAGCATAAGACACACGCCTGCAGATTTGCTGGGGTTCCAATCATCTTCATCATCATACTCTTCTTGCTTTGTCAGCTTTTGCATCAGCACTGGTACCAAATACTGCAAAGCTCCTGAAAATTTAAGATAAATTTGCTGTGTTGAGAAAGTATTATCATAAGACTGTTTTTAGGCATGTACGGGATCCCAAATTTCGGGAAAATAATGTATTTTAATTCAAGTTACAATAATTAGGACAGTCTAGAAATGTAATGTTTGTACTTAATGTGTATTAAAGTTATTAATTTAATAAAGTTAAGTACACTTTTATTTTAAGACTCCAAAGTAAACACAACCGAGTGCTTTCATAAACATAACCGACCACACTACATATAATTGATTAAGTATTTGTCCCTGAAGAAATTTAAGGCAGGGAAACATAGTTTTAGAGCTAAATAATGAAAAAGGATGACAGTTCGAAAATCATATGTTTAGGTTTTGGGTTGCCAACACTTGTAAAATATCACAGTTTTGTTATAAATGTAAAGATCTTTAATTACCTGATATATATTACATTTAAAATAACGTAAACTTAAGTTTTCTCATACTATTTCATTTTATTCAACCCGAAACAATATTTGAAACATAATTAAAAGTACTTATTTGTCGTTTTGAAACGTTACTGATTTTGTGTAATATAGTATACACATCAATACCTTTTAATACAGGCATCGTATTTACTTGGGAAAGATAAAATTGTTGTAAGTTTTTTTTACATACAATAAATGATTTTATGATTATTTTATCGTATTTTGAAGTATTTAACTGAATAAAATATTTTCATCAACTGCATGTCTGCATCATTGTAAAAAACTTGTTTACCGTTATGTTCAATCATATGGTTTAGATTCGTCAGTAGCCATTTTGAAGCTATGTTAGTTAGAAGTTTTCGTGAAAGTGGTGTTAATATTTTTTTAAGGGGAATAAAACTATAAATAAACTTTGTGTCTGACCTTAAATAAATATATAAATAATATCGGCTTAAATTACTGTGGTTAACTATCACATTAATATATTACCAACCGTTTTCATTAGTCATCATAAAGTGATAGATTTCAGCTGTTGGCGTAGTGATATATTAGGGATTACTTCTAGTAACATTTCGAGCTGTCATCCAGGTAAACGTAGCTCGTGAATGAATAATACTAGTTTGCTACCAGAATAAGCCCAAGGCAAATATTAGGGGTGTGCGAAGCCCACTTTTTCAATTTGAAACAAACTCGAATTGTATATATAAAATATTTACGACGTTAAATTGAAGTTAGAATATTTTCTTTTAGTTGTTTTATGTTTGAAAAAATATATAGTGGTTGTTCAAATTACTTTATGCATTCAAATTAATTGGAAAATGTTTTAATGCACAATTGTTTGTAATATTTTGTTTCAATACGGAAATCAAGCTTTTATCACAACATGTAATTAATTTACTTTAGATTTTTCCCATATAAATATTAATCAGTAATGTACAAAATAGCTCAGAATAGCAGTAATTGAACATAAATTGAATATTTTAACTTTCAATATTTTTATTAGTGAAGCTTCGAAGCTGATGTTTGTTTAGAAGCCAAGTCGAAGTTTCACACAATCCTAGTAAATATATAAATCCACATAAAACATATTAAACCTGTCTGATTAAAATATGTGTGTTGCAATGACACTTAAAACCACTAATAATCCTTTTTTTTTTTTAAAAAGTATCTATGTATCTCTAAATAAAATTTAGCATATTTTGTACCATGTTGTCTATAAGAATATAAAAATAATGTATAAATTGCGCAAAAATTAAAATTGAACTTTTTTAAACTAATCTATTAATTTAATAATCAAATTTCACCTAGTAAATACAGCGAAGGTAGTGAAGCTATATTACATGATCATAACAAAAATCACCATAAAACTATTCTTACTATAGAATTTATTAAACCTTTACTAATCATCAAACTACGAAGATATGGTAATGACAAGAAAGAGGATAATTAAGGCCTAGTAAAGCTATAAAGTTGGATAGAATAGAGATGAGTAAAATACAAAACTTAAAATATCTTGTAAACGTGATTGAGGCAAAGAGTGGAAGTAGAGCGGATCTTATAATAGGAGGGCAGAAGGCGGACTTGCTATGGAGAAGAGAAGTGCCCTTAAAGTGTAAGGAAGTGCTAAATAGGGCAAAGGGAGGAGCAGATAACAGAAATTGTTCAATGGAGAGAGTAGACGAATGGAAGCAAATAAAAGGTGGAAGGATAGAGGAAGATTGAGGGATTTTACTTAACTAACGCGGCCAGAGGCTAGAAATAGTTGTTGTTGACTAAATAAGATATTTTTAAACAATACATTAACTGAAATTTACAATATGAAGATGAGTAACTAAAGCATTTTTTCCCCAAAATATGGACTTACCCTTTGCATAGAATCTTGATGTTCTGCAAGGCGGTCTGCCTGCTTCTGTTGCCTCTGTATCTTCTATGGCCAAATCCACTTCCTCATCACTGACGTTAGACCAGAACTCAATACCTTGCAGTGCCACTTCATCCACATCAGACTTCATGGATTCTAGCGTTATCTAAAATATGCACCATACATTCATTTATTAGATAGGTTGTCATTAATGTCTAGTACATCGTTGACAGGTATTCAAGGTCTGGAGGTAACTATTAATTTTCTTCAAGAGGAATTCATACCTCTTTGTCCAGTGCCAGCTGTGTAAAGCGTGAATTGTGTTCTTTTCATTGTAACAGCCATTTTGTTAATTCCCTTTTATATATTTCTATTCACCTTTCCTAAACCGCCTCCCAAATATAAAAAAAAACACCCCAAAGAGCAAAAAAGAGGTTTTACTCAAAGAGCCTGGTTAATTTAATTATAGAAATAATGTTAACATCTAGTTACTATTTCTAATTTTCAATTATATTTTCATTTCTTCTCATATTAGTAATTTTTTCCAAGATTCAGATTTGAAATAGAGATTATAAGGTTAAGTGAAAAATCAGATTTGTAAAATATTGGCCTCAACCAAACTAAAATTTGTAACTATAAGAGATTAAAAAAAACCTTAAAAAAGTTCAATCCCAAAGGTGGGTTTACATATGACAAGTAAATCGACAAGTATTGTAAGCAGGTTATTTCATTGCTTTTATCACAAAAAAGTGACACATATAGGAAAGTCCAGTTCTAGTTTTCAACGTTAAAAGGATTCAACTATCACGTAAAAACAATACGAAACACAAACAAGTCTACACTTAAATGCACCAGTCGGCTACACGTGACTAAAGCTTATTCAAATAGGGCAAGTAAAGGGACAGCTAGTTTGCCTGGGAAATATTTGCGAGATGGGTGAACGCAAGTGAGCAAGGAAATAGAACAGCATTTTACAAACTTTGCTGCCAGCTTGCTTCACTACCTGCATCCTACTTCATTTTAATTTATGTAACGTATATAACGTGTACGTTCTGAAGAGAGTGATATCAGCACACAGCTTAAAAACTAACCTAAGTGGATAAGGTGTCCAGTCAAACTGTATTTTTAAAGTTCCTGACCTTTGCAACTTTTCCAGTCACTATATATACAAACATAATTTTTTTAAGATCACAATTTAATGGAACAATATATTTAGAAAGATATACATTATGAAATGTTAAAAGGTATCAACCTAAAGAGAGGAGCTATTGGGTAGTGTGATACAAGTTAGATTTTAATTTGATCACACCGAGAAAATGAAAAATCACCTTGAAACAATACAGCTTAAAATTGTTTTGAGTCACAGTATTTATTGGTTTCTTCTTCATATAACTTTCAATTCTCACGCATGCTCATAACCATGACTCAACTTTGGCTAAAAACGTGCTGTAGAAGGGTGGCAAACAACTTGAAAATCACTTGTTGAATTTGAGAATTGAGAGTAGCATGCTCAACAGAGACAGCCGAGTTAAAATAGATTCCTAGTATGTATTAATTGGGAAAAAAAATATGTTAGTTTTACTATTGTAAGTAAAAGTTGCATATTTTATTGGTGAAAATGTGAAAATTCCAGAAATTTGTCAAATTCCCCTGATTTTTCCATAACTTTTCTTTGACCAAGTACATTCCCTGACTTTTACTAGTTTTCCACATCGCTGGACACTAGAGATGTCATGATACCTGTTTTTCTCAACTCCAATTCTTAAACCTTTTTCTATTCTTTTCCCCCCAAGCATCCAACCTCATATAAAAATATGTATGTATTCAACTTCATAACATACTAAATGATAAAAAACATTCATAATAATAAAAAATAATTTAATTTTAACAAAATAAAATTTCAATCGTAACAAAAAATTATCAATTTTATCAAGTAATAAATCATATAATCAAAATAATAAGATAATTAGGAATTACATTATAGTAAACATGCATTATTACCTACAAATGAAGCCTCAATGAATAAAAAATTCGTAAATAAAATAAATAAAAAAGTAAACTGTTGTTGATAACACAAGTCTATTAAATTCACCAAATAGGATCATTAAATGAAAGTGCACCATTTTGAATTAATGAAAAAAGTGTATCAAGTTGTTAAGTTTTTACCTCTTGATATTTGTATTATATTTGAAAGAAGGTATAGGAAAGGTTGAAACCTAGGTCAGGGGATTGGGCGGTAACGATCAATTTTCTTTAAGAGACATCCATTACCTCTTTGTCCATTGGCAGCAGTGTAAAGTGTGAACTGTGTTGTTCTTTTCATTGTAAAGGCCATATTGTGTTTGTCCCCCTTTTATATGTTTCTATCCACCTTTCCTGTACCTTCTTCCAAATATAATACTATTCTGAATGTTGCCAGTTTTATCGAGAGCTAAGAATCAAAGTAATGAGAATCGTAATGTTAAGATCGATTCTCGATTCTTTCGATACCAGTAAGAATCGAGGGTATCAAGGAATCAAGTTTGACAATTTCACTAAAGATAAATTTTTTGGTCATGCTAGGAATTAAACTCGGGACCCTTAGTGCATACTACTTGACTTTCTATGCATGCCACTAGTAGTGTAAGAAAGTCTCACATTGTCTTCGTGCTATAATTGTTAGTTGTATGCAAGTATAAAGGTGCTAGGACTCACCGGGAAGAGTGCTTGCGCCATATAGGTCTCCATGTATTGGTAATAGAGTGTCATTATCTTCACTAGACACTGTAGTGCTGCCACTCTGACCTGGGTGTCTGTTGATTGTGTAGCTTCACATACTACTTCCATGATGAAGTTACGCTCGGACTAGGGAAAACAGAGTTTGAACACTTTTTAAGAAATAAAAGAAAGCTGGGCTTGTACCCACTGTTTATCATAAATGACAGTAATCTATCTTGCTTGATTCCACTATGGTGTAGTTTATAAGATAGGGCCATAGTGCAATCAGAAAAGGTATGAATACTATTTTTCAGAATAAACCAAGTATACAATGTACACAAAATAAAACACATTTATATGAATTCTAAGTTTTATGGTTAAAAAGTCAGCAATAGCTTTATAAGGTATGTGACCTTGAATCCTTCAAATCCTTAAGGATATTTGAGATTCAAATGCTTAAACAGAGTGGCCACCAAAATTCCTTTTTCAAATATCCCGACTTTTCCAGGTTTTCCACACATTTTTAATTTTCCCTGATCATGTTTTAGCTGTTTATCTAACTATTGGCCGCTAAGTATGGATTGATCTTTAATGGCACACGTTTTTTAAATTATATTAATTGCCTGTGACCTGCGGTGGTGAGCACGTTGACTAAGGTGTCAGTCCCAGTGATAAGGAGCTCCATGCTCAAATCCACGTAATTTCTTAAGATTAACGAGGAACAAATCAGAACAGTGGAGATATAGAATATTGTTGTTGCTTTAGGTTGTTGTTCATTACTCATTCAAGTGAATACATAATGAACTACTTGATCGGATATTGTCTTGTGAATTTGAGTGAGCCCTCCTGTTCCACCTAAACCTAAACTAAGTTTACACACAATGTAATGTGCCTTAGATGACCTTGGTTCAAGTTAAGTAAATAATCAAAGCAACACAATGTGTCTGAAGGTTCACTTCTGTGATTGCCATAATATACAATAATGGAAATTAGTCAACAAGAGAATATAAAATTACTTCAAAACATTGTTATTTAAACTGATATTAATAAAAAAAACTGAATTCAAAACAAAATTTCAGGAAATTGAGAGGAACTTTTGATCCAGTTTTTTAGACAACAGGTTTCACCTAAAACAATTTTTTTAAATCTTAAGATAAATTTTTGAAATAAATTTAAATCTAAAAATTGCATAGAGAATGTTTAACTGGGCAGTGTAGACTAATTTCTCTCTATTAAAACATTTTTATTAGAAAGGGTAAAATAATTGGCTGATTAATAAACAAGGTCATATTTTAATTATTTCTAAGTGTGGTTCTCATTTTTAATATGCAAGGCCTACTTTTGTTTGTGGGTTGATTAGTACTTAAGCCAAAGTTTGGTTGGATCATAAACAATTCCCATGTCAGTTGGAAACCTAGACCGCATTGAAAAGGTTCACTAGAGAAATTAGGATTGTGGTAGTTTCTTGTTTCATTCCTCACTGAACCAGAAGGTACTATTGCCCATCAGTTCGCCAAGCCCACTAAAATGCACACACCAAGCGACACCTTTACTCCATCCATCACAGGGACTGGTTGTATAATGAATGTTATAACTAATCTCGCTCTTAGTTCTTGACCCCTTTAAATATTCTCTACCCTTGACACAACCCTTATATGTTTAAATGGTATCTAGGTTTGAAACCCCCTTAAATATTTTCAGGGTTTTAAATGCTTCTTAAGCTTGACACACCTTAAATGTTCTCTCGCCTCCCTGTCCAGCTAACAAGTAACAATAGACTCACAGGCACACTTAAATGGTTGACCTTGCAATATTTCCTCCCCCTGTCCCCTTCATTTTCACACACCACAAAATATGGTTTAGTATATATTTCTACCCTTCTTTAAATGTTTCATTGCAAGCACTTTCGCTAGTAAACACATGGCTCCCAACTGTTTCTCTCCCCACCAGCCGTTATAAAACACATCTAGCCAATCTTGCGTAGGGACTATTAAAGAGTTTTGAATCAAATTAATTATTCAAAATTTCAAATATCCGCACACCACTAATATATATATCTGCACCTACAAAAAAAGCTACAAAATTCAGATGCGCCCTTAGTAACATAAAAGTTGGCGACCACTGTTTTATAGTAGTATAGAAGAATGTAATTTCAATTTTTGTAAAAATTAAACAATGTGAGGTCATGTAACATGTTTTTAGAACAGGTATATTTAGGCTTGATGGTAGTTACACAAACCAATTAATGTTTCAGGATGGAGGTAAAAACACATGTTTGAATCAGAGTACTTGGCTATTAAATTCATATTTTCTTCTATGCAAAGGGAGTTTAGTTTGTTCAGTCTTGTCGCACGCTCGAGGAAGTGTGGCATGAATAGTATACAGTTATAGCAAGGATAAGTGAAGTTGAACATGGAAAAGGAGAGACCACCTAAGAGAATGACCTTTACTCCATGGTGTAAGCTTGCAATCAACCCAATGGCTGCTGCTGTTAACGATGATCGTGCCAACATATGTGGATAGGGGGTATAATGTGCTCAGCACAATGGACCCTTCAAACATTAATCTCAGTTTTCTAGACAAGAGCTGCTACTTATTTATCCAAATAACTTATCTATTCGTCTTCAGAAAACTAAGTTCGACCCCGTCCCAAACCCAATGATTCAAAGAAAAATTGTGGACGCACCGAGGATTGAACTGTGACCACTCTTCTGTAGCCTCTGTAAAGTAATTTCACAAACACTACACAACTCTTTACACACCTCTTTATCAAAGTTTGCCCTGGTAAACTCAAGAGAGTTTAGGAGTGCTTGTGGTGGCAGCCAGACGAACATGATTACTTGGCTCAGTTTGCCGCATGCCATGAATAATAGCTGTGAGGATCTGGTTAGATTGGGAGACCAATACATCTTGTTCCTGTAACAGTGAAATAACAGTCAAGCCCACTTTTAGCAGAGCATTGAAAATGTGAGTCCTCACAAAGATAATATTGTTCCCATATTAAAGTACCATTTTAATTAACTTTTTGTTAAGCTATAATGTTTTAGCTTTCTACTAGTGGAATAACGTTTATATCAAACTCTTAATTTAAAACCAAGCAATTTTAGGGGGAGGAGTTAAAAACAGAATCAAAGGAAATCTAACATGGCTTAGAACGCTTTGATATGGAACACCTTCCCCTTAACTTTCCCGAACAAACAAAGTTGATATAATCACCCAATTAATTTCACAGCCAATAAAGATTGATGTATTGTTTGAAATTATCATTATTAACGAATCAACAACAATACACAGGAATTAAGATAGATATAGTTAAAAAAAAAAAGACCTTGACAAGAGAATCAAACCATGGTAAGTCAAAAGCAAGTGTAGGTGTCATTTTCAAACTATTTTTAAAACTTGAAATATACTGTGTAATGGTATACATACTATGTCTTGACAAATGTAGCCGATGCACTCCAACGTTGCCTCTTTGAGCATTTCTGTGCTGGTTGCGCTGACAACATTGTTCACCATGAGGGAAATAAGTTCTGGCCATTGTCCTACAGGGAGCTCTGCCACTGCTACATAGGCGACACATTGAGCGGCGACGCTAGGCCGGGTATTCTCTGTCCCAAGAGCAGCTAGGATCTACAAAGAAATAAGTAGGTAAAGGCATCTAAATCTAATCACAAATTTACACATTCGCTTTAAAACAAAGACTGATCTTGATAGGTTTTTATTGGATGACAGTTCAAAAATCATATGGGTTGGCAACACTCAACACTTGTAAAAAGTCATTGTTTTGATATAAATGTGTAAAGTTTTTTAATCACATATTGTATTTTACATTAAAAATAATGTAAACTTAAGTTTTAACCACAGTATTTAATTTATTTTAATAATCTTTTACCCAATCTGAAACAAGATTTTACAAATAATTAAAAGTACTTATTATTAATTTTGGAATGTTATCCATGCATTGTAATATAATAATATAATATTTAGCACCGCGTCTTACTACCCGTTATACGCTCATTGTAATATAGTGCATACATTAATACTAGTGGTGTGCGGGAATGACATTTTCAGGCGGGAAATAACTTTCTAGTTTAGGATTATATACATTTTTCAGATTGATAATTTTAGTCTAAACTTAGCGTCTTTCCCATTCACTTCAATTAAAAAATATATATATCAAATTTCAAGTTTTCCATATAAAAATGAAGTTTTTTGTCCAAGTGTTGAGCGAGATTTTTGATATTTGTAAATTAAATAACTAGGCCTAATACAACTATAATAAAAGTATATTATTAATTAAATATTTTTGGTTTGAATATAAATAGGTAAATTTCTAAAAATAGTTTTTAAATAAGAAAGCTCTTGGGGTGAATTTTAATTACTTTCACAGTACAACATTAGAATATTCAAACTATCCTGAATAGATAAAAGCAAGCCACTTTCTTGTCTATATTTATAAGAATCACAAAAACATTTCTTGGTAGAACCGGTGTGCCGGGTTAACTCTTACGTTTTAGTTACTAAAGCAATCATAAAAAGTGCTTTTACACTCCAAAATTATTAGCTTATCAAACACTTATTATCCAAGGTATAAAAGCAAATGGATGTCATTACGAACATTAATACCCACGTAATGTGTGTGTCTTCATGCAAATAAGTGTTGGTGTTTTCGTGAACATTTTGATATTTTGCATTAAAAATGTTTTCCTGGCTTAAATATATTTAGAAATAGACATTTCCCTCAATTATATCTAATAGAGGTGTAGCAATCTAGTAAAACCGATTACCGATTGTTTAAAATAATTGTTCATGCTACGATTAGTTACGCCAATTAGTCCCGATTATCAATTATTTATTAATAACTATTGGGAAATATGCTTAGCGAATAACAGTTAATGCAACTATTACAAAAAGATTTTATCTAAAAATCAAGTCAATGCTTTGATAATCTTAATCTTTGCATAACCAGCGAAAGTGGAACTAGATTGTTAGTTTTATCAACGGTATGAGCTCATATTTCTTTATCTGGTTATGTAATCTTTGCATAGCCCACAGCCCAGATGCAGTGTGTATATAAGTGTTTTTTGGTTTGTTTTTTGCGATTTTTATTCCTAAACTCCTACCTAGAAAATTGTGCTTTAAATTTTACTTAAAAAGACGATTGATTGCCGATGCCCCAATAATTGCCCAATAACGACTCAGCGGTATCCGCATCAGTACACCCCTAATATCTATTGTGGTTATGTTATTTAATGGCGCTCAGTTATTTTTTTATGGAGTTACAAAATAAGTGACTGAAGTTTCGAGTGTCCAGCTGCTTAATGGAAGATAAGGCTAGTTGAAATTTATAAATTAACAATATTTTGAATGAAAATTAAATACAAACATGACTTAGATGGTCTGTCCTCAGCTGTAATTTTTTGAAATATTTTTTCCTGAAATTTTTTCCCCATTGAATTTCGGAAACAACCATTTTCCCGAAGTTCGGGATCCCGCACATCCCCAAATTAACACCTTTTAATACAGGCATCATATTTACTTGGAAAAGAAATAATACTTGTAATTTTTTTTGTATATAATAAATTACTTTATGATCATTTTTCATATTTCAAGATATTTAACCGAATAAAATACTTTTATCCACTGCATGGTGGATCATTGTAAATAACTTGTTTCCACCATGTTTAACCACATGGTTTGAATTCGTTGGTCGCCATTTTGAAGCTATGTTTGTTAAGACCTTTTGTGAAAATGCAGTGAATAGTAATGGTTTTAAGTTTAATAAAACGATAAATAAGCTTTGTGCCCGACCTCAAATAAATATAAATAGAATTGTACTAAACTAATTTGGTTAACAATCACATTTATATGTTTTTATGACAGTTATCCAAGGTGACAGATGTCAGCTGTTGGCATAGGGATACCTTATGGCCAATTTCTAGTGACTTTTTGAGCTGTCATTCAAGTAAATTAAGGTTGTGAATGTACAATATATATTTTAATGACCCTTTTATAAATTGAGTGTGTTCATTTTACATCAAAATAAAGAATTTATATTCTTGGTAGTATCTTTGCAATTTTTTTTAAATAAATTATATATATTTGCTTTAGATTTTAAATAAACTTTAAATATACAGGATAACATATTGCAATTTGGTGAATCTTTTCTTTATTTATGATCTCAATCCCATGGTAAAACTTAGCATTTAATCACGTCTCTAAAATGTATTCTTTAAATATAAAGATTTAAATAGAAAAAAATTAATAAATTAAAACCTACATTTTTCTTTATATATCCCCGAACATCTTCAGGGAAGGAGAGCCACCGCTGCTGATATTGAGCTTTGATAGTGGGGTCTTTGGATGTCAGCGTGTTCTTGAGTTGCAAGCCAGCGGCCATGCGAGCCACCGGACCGTTGCCTCCATGATGCAAGATGTCCGAAAGTGTCTTCACAAACTCGGGCTATATTCCAAGAAACAACCTTCAATTACTGAACTAGGTGTATACTTTAGCTTGAGCCTTAAGATAATCTTTATACATTAATGGTATGTATTTTGAAATAATAAGCTTACATGTTTGTACTGAAGGGTAAGAAAAGAGGTGATGATGGAGGTGGGATGAGCAAATTGCTGAGGGAATGCAATCAAGGGGAGAAAAGTAGGATTAACGTTAGGGAGAACGAATGGTCCGAAAGAGGAAGATGGCAAGGTGAGCCCGCCAAAGGCTGTAAACAGTGCTAGATGATGAGCAAATACATTTTTTCCCAATATTTTCTTCACAACTCCGTCTCTTATGAAACAAAGTTAGAAAGATCAACACTTTTTTTTCCTTTATCAAATGCATCAGTACCCAATTTTTATTTAGTACCCTTGAACCAAAACAAATATAAATGTTAATTATCATTGTTTATGGATTTTTTTATATTATATTTATAATATTTAGCACCGCTTCATACTACCCGTTCGGGTTATACGCTTTAAGTACTAATTATTCTAATGGATTAGGAATTGGGAAGGCTGAATTAGAGGAAGTGAACCCGCATTTGCGTGGAGGGAGAGTGGAAAACCATTTAGGAAAAACCACCCCCAGTTCACTCGACCGAGATTCAAACCTCGATCTCCCCGTCCTCAGCGGTCGAGCTCAACACGACAAGCGTGTTAGCTAACTACGCCACCGAGGCGGTTTTTTTTATTATAAAATACAAAGAAAATATAGAGGCCTATTTATCAGGGTGCAATGATGTACAGTATTTGTGTAATTCTCATAATAAATCTGTAATATAGAAGCATTTCCAGAAAGTTCTTCTATTCCCACAATGCTTCACTAATAAATTAAATACTTTCACCATTGGGCGGTCACTTTGCGTTAGTAATGGTCAGAATTATCTAGTTAATCGTACAAGACAAATATTTTCATAATCAAAAACTTAACCAAATCATTACTGGTTATTTTGACAAACGCCACTATATAAAAGGGCCAGTTCCATTCAAAAATGGGTCAAACCACTTTACACAATAAGTGTGCATGGTATGTATAATATAGTTTTTATGGAAACATTGGTATTATAATATTAAATAGCATGTTTTGTGACAAGTATGAACAATACTCATTGGGAGAGTGTATATTATCATTTTATTTCTAACTTTGTAGATTAATCTAAAGTATGGTATCTTATGCAATCTTATGCAATTATAATTGACATAAAAAGAATTTGTGAAGTATAGGCCGAAAGGTGGGGGTGGGGGTATAAGAGATAGCACAGATGATATGGTACATATTTAGAAAAATCATAGGAAAAATCTATATAAAATCATTATTGATTGTGTTAATATTGTTTGCAGAAAATGTCTGAGTAAAGCTTATATATATATTTTTTTCTAAAATGGAAAACTCAAGGCCCAAATTAAAAAATTATTAATATTTTAATTTGCTAGAATATATCCTGTAACTCATAGTGCTAAGAATAGAAAAATTATTGTTAACGTTTTTATATATATATTTTTCTAGATCTGTAGGTATGACAAATAATTTAAATAATTAAACTCTACAAAATAGCTTGATATATCTCCATCTAATTAATCAACTATTTAATACATATCTTAATTTACTTATAAAAAATGTAACACAGGGCCTCCTATGTAGGCTTAATGTGTACAAAATATAGATTTTATATTATTAAGAGGCATTCAAGACCAAGAAGTAGTTTTTGTGTCCTAAATATTGTTATATTAACAAACGTTACTTTAAATATGTTTTGGTAGGGATAAGTAGAAGTTTGCGAGAAAAAAAAACACTTAATAAATCTGATTTTTGTCTCTTTATATTTACATAAAACATGTTATATTGCATATTAAAAAGTTTAAATTTCTTACAACATTATTGATTATGACCAATCAAGGTAGTTTTGGTCACACTCAAATATTATTTGAAAGTAATTTATTTGCAAGTTTAAATACTCAAAGATCAATTACTTTTAACGATTGAAAATTGCTGCAAGATCGACTGATTGATTAGTTTCCAGCCCTTGGTCTAGAATCTACATGGCCATTTTTTTTATGCAAAATACCAATCTTATTTGATTTTCTTTTTCTTTAATAATTTTACTTATAATAATTAATTGCTTTTAAAGGCGTAGAACTACCAGTTTATCATTAGGGAGGGGGAGGGGGAACCTCTATAACATGACTAGATTAAATAACAAATTTGTGTTATACCTACAGAAACTTTGACTTGAACAAGGTTAAGATGAGTAGGCCTATTTATTTTTATTAAACACTACATTTAGGTGGAGATTTAAAAAAATACAGGCAAAGCCCGCTTTCACTATATGCATATTCACATTTACGCGGATTTTGATTTGTGAGGAGAACTAGTGCAATGGTGCAAGGAAACTGTGAGGTTCACTTGTTGAATGATAGATGGAAACACGTGCAAACTCCATTTGTCAAAATTCTCTGTGCGCACCTCATCCTCACTCTTAACTGCTCGGAGCTGTATGCAAGCTCTTTCGACAGTGTAGTAACAAAGCTTACAGTGGTATATTATTCTGGTGCTTTTGTTGTTTTCTAAAACACAAAAGTTGGGAAAATGAAGAGAATGTAATCCAAAGAATATGGAAAAATGGTAACTTAGTTGACCAACCTTGTGGAAGTCCACTCATCCATTTTTAGCTCTAAGGGGAAGAGAGATGCCTACACTTTCGCCAGAATCGACCGTGATTAGTAGGATACTTGATAAGATAATAAATGATCAAAAGATCATAATTCTTTATTTATTTAAATTATGTTTAATTTAGTTGTTTAAGTGTAAATTTCTTTGTTTTCATTAAATGATACTGTACCTAATAAACCAGCAAATGTGTTAGTGTTGTGATTAAGAACTAGCTGCAAATTATTGAATACATTGGAACATAATCCTTATTCTTACATGTTAAGAGATTACAGTTTTACGCGGAATCGTTATCCACGGCGATTCATGGGAACGCATCTGCCGTGTATAACGGAGTTTGAATGTACTTAAAGCAGAATTTAGCTGTTTATCCATGGAATGAACAGTTAACTGGGTTATTCATACAAAACATGGAAATATCAGTTTGTGCTCTTTCATTTGACGGGTTAGAATTTAAAAAATTACATACAAAAAATAAAATCTTACAGTGTTAATAAATGTTTATATTATATATGTATATCAATATATACATTCCCCCCCCCCCTCCCTAACATTTTAATAGTTAAAATGTGTCCAAGTCATTGTACTCGCCGATCTCGGCCTACATTTTTGAATTATGTCATATTCACCTTACAAACAATGAAGATTTAAAAAAACTAACTGGCATTATTTTTCATCTTTACTTGAATATAAACAAAATTTATGATTTATTTATTGAATAAAGTGGATAATAAAATCCAAAATAGCAATCTCCTAAATAAAAGTAATTGTCCTGGAGCTTCATTTGCTGGTGCAATAAGAGATGGCAGCACATGTTAACAATTGGGTCAGTTTTTTTGTCTTTTTTTTTGCCTTTCAAATACTTGTGTGCATTCTAATTTTGTCAGCGATGCTTTTCATAATACTTAAGTGAAATATTGGTTTTGACTATGCTTTTAAACTGTCACCGTCCTGTACCTTGTAGATGACAAAAGGTAAACTAACTTTTTTTTTTGTATTAGCTCCATTGCTGATGTAAACATTTTGGGAGAAACTTCTATTACATGTGAAAGATATTTCATCATTTTCCTGGCTAATGGTGATGTAGCAAGGAAAATATCCTAAATAATAATTATTTACCATACAGTGGTACACTTTAGGACTTTCTATATCATTCTCACACTCACACTCTCTATGTAAATATATTTTGTATTTTTATTACCAGCATCATTATCCTGGCAATATTGTCATTGCCTTGCTATTTTATATTGCACCTTTTTTTAATACCCATTAAAAAGTGTACTTCTAGTATGTTTATTATACTTTTAGTTTGTGTGTGTGTGTGTGTATAGGTCAAAATAAAATTTAAATATTAGAACACTTATATACCAAGATTTTGGGGAGTTAATTTTCTCAGTTTGGCGAGAATGATACAACTACAACTTCCAGAAGTGAGACTTAGGGCTGTATGCAAGAATGTGACTAAGTGGACACCAGTGTGGGTTTGCTTGTGTCAGCATTGGTTAAAAGGTGGAGGTGTGTGCTCGGGACCACACTATTGGTCCACTAGGCTTTCACTAATGTTCTTGCATATCACCATTAGTACCAGTTTCATAATCCTCTTCAGTGAGAACGTTCAATAAGTTCAAACTTTCCATCGACCTCACAATTAACAAATCCAGATGTTCAAACTTTCCATCAACCTCACACTAAACAAATCCAGATGTTCAAACTTTCCATCGACCTCACAATAAACAAATCCAGATGTTCAAACTTTCCATCAACCTCACAATAAACAAATCCAGATATTCAAACTTTCCATCGACCTCACAATAAACAAATCCAGATATTCAAACTTTCCGTCGACCTCACAATAAACAAATCCAGATGTTCAAACTTTCCATCAACCCCACAATAAACAAATTCAGATGTTCAAACTTTCCATCAACCCCACAATAAACAAATCCAGATGTTCAAACTTTCCATCGACCCCACAATAAACAAATCTAGATGTTCAAACTTTCCATCGACCTCACAATAAACAAATCTAGATGTTCAAACTTTCCATCGACCTCACACTAAACAAATCCAGATGTTTAAACTTTCCATCGACCTCACACTAAACAAATCCAGATGTTTAAACTTTCCATCGACCTCACAATAAACAAATCCAGATGTTCAAACTTTACATCGACCTCACAATAAACAAATCCCGATGTTCAAACTTTACATCAACCTCACACTAAACAAATACGGACAACATTTCGGTGTTTTACAGTCGGAACGCGTGGCTGTCTACTCTGACTGAACTGTTAAGTCTTGCTTGTCGGTAGAGAAGCAAACTTTGTCGAACATCAGTGACATAACTGCAAGCAGCTAGTTAAGAGGTGTATGGAGGACATGAGATAAGCTCGATTGATTCTTTATTTGTTTTATAAGAACCTAGTGGCCTAGGTATCTA
This sequence comes from Timema poppense, assembly GCA_902141375.1. Classification (NCBI taxonomy): domain Eukaryota; kingdom Metazoa; phylum Arthropoda; class Insecta; order Phasmatodea; family Timematidae; genus Timema; species Timema poppense. The sequence continues at coordinate 7,555 of CABFOV010000590.1, read as the reverse complement.
ATAAACTTGGCTAATGAAATTCCTAACTTTTTTCCTGATTTCCCCTGATCATTTCCTAAGACTCCGGACTCAAAAGTATGTCAAACCCTTCTAACTCCCACCTTACCAACTCCTCCTTGTTTTTTTTTATGAATACTAATAAGTTTTAAAAATCAAATAAAAGCCCAAATTGATATTTAAAATAATAGTACGGATAAAGCATAGAATTATCAAACCTTCGATAATTTTACCATGGTTCCTACCCAACATGTAGGCCTACCTAACCTTTCATGAGTTAAAACATTAAAAATCTCAAACAATATTGATTTAAAAAAAACCATTCAATTTATATAAGAAACAAATATAAAATATACTGAAAATGATCATGGGTCAATATTGTAATGGAAACTAGAGCCTATCCAGCTCAAAAGTAGTGGTGACTTGCCAACTAGTATATATTTATTGCAAACATTAGTTTAGTCACTATACATACATACATACATACATACCTAATCATGCCGTTCCCTTATATGCTAGGCAAGAAACTGTGCATATAGCTAAAAAAAACATTTCTTTGTAGTTAATCCATTCTCACTAACTTTCTACACTAACAATTCAAACCTAACTCATCAAACTAAATGATGCAGGAACAAATCTTATTAAAAAATAAATAAAATTTCACACCCAAAGCGACATGTTATAACCGATTAATGGAAAATAATTGTCTGCCTTGACCACACTTGGCTTTCTTTAACAGACAAGTTTCTTGTGAGGGGTTCAACAGACAAGTTTCTTGTGAGGGGTTCTACAGCTAACTACTTGGCTGACTTGATTGCCTTCTGAGTCTTAAGCTATTTTACTTTCAGTTGCATTTAAACATGTAACATTTATGATCTAAGGACTAATTAAAAATATTGATCAAATAAGCCTAGTTAAAGTAGGGCCTACGCTTTAAGTATTTTGCTAAAAATGGAAAAAAAAACCTTTCAAGCAAGACCAGTTTACTTCCAAAAACATTCCATAAAGAAAAGTGAAAAACTATTTTATCCAGAATTAAGACAAGGACAGGTTTCAGTACACAAGGACAGCTTTAATTATAGCAAAAGCTTTAAATACTAACCAAATTGTTTTGCGCCGCCTGCTCCAAGAAATTCTGCGCTGCTTCAAGTTCATTTTTATCTAAAAATAATATGAAATAGTTATTGATATTAAATTGCAAAGTATGTAGTTTTATTGGCCACCATATTGAAGGTTATGTACAAAATGATAGAACTGTTATCGATTTCATCACACTAATTTTTAGAACCGAATAAAAGTAAGTGATTTATTTAAAAAAATATAGGTTTACATTTAGAGGAATAATGTAATGAAAATATATGATCAAATAAGCAATATCGAATCATTTTAAAAGAACTGTGATCGAAAAATGAGGTCTTAACGACTTTTGGCATACATGACAAAGGTTTATAAACTTAAACATTATCATATATTATTAAGAACATACCTGATGATACAGTCTTTTCTAGTATTTGAATAAGTTGTAAAGTAGGATCAGGATTCATTTTTGTAGTTAATTACTTAATATCGTCAACAAAACTTCAATAAATCAGATAATTATTCCAGCATCTATAACCGGCAATCGCCCACATGTACAATGTACCACTGCGCAATAATATCTGTTCAAAATATCAAAATTTTAACCATTAATTTTATTCAAGTATTAAATAAAACTAGATTAATACAATATATGATTTGATTTTAAAAGACATAATAAACAGAAAATTTAATTTGTGAACTAACACAATTTAAAGAAACAATCGGAACTACATTTTGTTCGAATTCAAAATGGATTCCAATGATATTAAGAGTTTCGCGCCAACAAATTATAGTATCCAATAAAGTTCAGATAAACTCACTAGAATGAGCATCTTTACACAAGCTTTTCTTGATTGAATATTCTAGAAATCCAAAGAGGTACAAATTAGTCGGAGCAGGCTATTTAAAATATAAATAATCAATTGGAGAAGGAGAATTGGATACTGAATTTATTGAATACCAAAGACAATTAAAACCAGTGGTCTACATACAACTGAAAAAATCTATAGAATTAAATGGAAAGAAGGAATTCTTTTAGTTAGTTATGTTATGCCATTAAGTGTATAAATAATTTTTTGTTACTATTATATATAGACAAACGCAGATTTAGAGGGCCTCCAAAGTCTTGTTTATGAATATTTGTATCTATAAGTTTATGTATTAAACAAAATATTTTTATTTTCAAATGTATACATTATTTTTGGTCCTTATTAATTAAATCAAACGAAATGTATACCTATACATTTTTTTAACTCCAAACAAATCTAGTTTATTAGAATGACAATAATAACTTATTTAGATTTTAGATGCTCTATTTAATTTGAGAATAAAACAGTGTTTTTTTTAATATGAGTCCTACAAATTGTTTACAGTCTTGTATACAGGCACCTTGTTTAGACGTTGATGGCTCTAGAGAAAACGCATGAGGCGCCAACTTGACAACATTTTAAAACTCTTAGAACAGGGGTCGGCAACCTTTTAAGCCTGAAGAGCTATTTCCAAAATGTGTTTTACTCTGGTTCTCCGAGAAAAATGTTGCTCTTAATATTTTTATTTTGACCTTTTATTTATGTATTTATTAGTAACAAGTTCAGAATATACATTTAAATGTAATAAACAATACACAAACTATAGTATTATCACTCTTCTGACTTAAATATTTGAGCCTCAAATTTTGAGCCATGTTACAAAGTAGGCTTATTGTTAAACATGTATTTATGAACATATTAATGGACTAATAAACTAATGAAATTAGGATGAACATCAAAGCTCTGTAAATTGCGAACTTTATTTATGTGAAAATGTGAAACTTGGCATCGCATATTGTCAGCCAAATTGATGTGGTCAAGAATATAACTGAAAGTCGTGGTACATAAGCAGTTATCAAGATGAACATCAGTTGATCTTGATATATATTTTGACTTAAGATGCTTCATGGTTGAGAACACATTGTGTAGGTTGATGCACAGTAGGAGTGAAGATTCAAGGCGCACTCTCTCAACAATGGATAAGAGTTTTTTTTAAATCAAGTTTCAAGTTTCGGAAGTAAGATTTTCTTGCAAGATTAACTTTCCACAACTCTAATTTACATTTGTAAACTTTTCTAGGGGAATATTACATTCCTGCACGTAATTCTTGAAGGCGTTATAACTGTCCTCACCCCTAGTTCATCCTTTCAGTTAAAGTACTTTAAGATACTCTTCTTTGTAATAAAAGTCGCAAAACATAATTTTCACTATTAGTAATAACTGTGATGTACTCGAAATGTCCATCGATTGATCTGTTTGCAGAGAGTAAAATTTACAACTTTGTAAATCATGAAAATCACTAATTGCAGGTCCATATCTTCCGATATATTTTCCATCCTCCTCGTTACCGTTATGGCCGATGCTTGCACTTTGTTGAAGGCGGAAATAATTTCGGTTTTACTGCTTAAACCATCGAACAGAGACTCTTTAACTAGTTCATCATCTTCAAATGATTTTCTCCTTTTAAATAATAATAAAACATGATAAACTTTCAAGGAAGCAATTGTTACATTTGTTGCTTGCTTATTTTATTTGGTGAAAACTGACCGTTGAGCTTTCAACTTGGTCTTCAAATTACTTACTCTTTTTTTTCTAATTTCGGAATCCACAAGAAAACTTTCATTAAAAGAGTTGTGAACGGTCTTAAAGTGCTTCTAAAAGTTGATTTTCTTGGGAAAAGATATACTGATATTTAAAAAGGGATCGGGCTTATTTAAAGCAAGTCATGTTATAAGCATTTGAGAGAATTTTTTGGTGACTAAAATAATAGCAAGAAACGTTGAATTATAATTTTGTATCAAAACCCATTTGTAACAGTGAGCACAAAATAACTTATATATAAGATGGTGGACAAAACACGATATTTAACAAGATTGCCAAGAGAGTGCAGCACTGTACAGAGTACAACCTAGGTATTTAGGCGGGAAATTACTATATTTGGAGTCTCTACCTTAATGAGCACCCACAAAAATGTTTCTAATGTTATAGTGACATCATAACGATCAAGAAAAATATATGTGAGCCAACACATAGGAGCACACAAAGAAACAAAGTTAATTCACCACTTAAAAAAATTCTGTTACAACTCAGCACATAACTTAATCGTTGAAAAACTTCACGGGGTAGTGGCTTCGTAAGGTCGGCAAGTTGATCCTTCGATGTGGTGTACTGCAGTTCTATGGCCCCATGTGTGAATTTCTCCTGAATGTAGGGGTAGTGGATGTATATGAGTTTGGTCCACTTGTGATATTCTGAATCCTTCACGAGTTTGATGGCACTTTGATTGCCAACGAAGATCACCATTGGTTCAGAGGCTTCTTCAAAGATGTCCATGAACATGGTTCTAAGCCACATAGCTTCTTTATATGCTTCTGAGGTCATGCATACAAAATTATTCAACTTCGCTACTTGAGAGGGTTACTGTCTGCTGCTTAGTACTGCTCCAAGAAATAGGACCATTCGAGATATTGATTATGTAACCCAATGTCGAGCACCTTATATCGAGGTCTTTGGCATAATCAGAGTCTGAGTATCCCACAATACTAATGGGATCTTCGGACTTTTAATACACGACTACATAGTTGGCAGTAGCTTTGAGATATTTGGGGAGCCGAATGTCATAAAATGAGAACAATTTTCTCTTAAAATTTACCAAGTCAGCTTCATGTTACTTGCATTATTAGTCATCACTGCTTTTACTTTTGAAGTACCAACTTTTTCAATTTTGGTGATTTGAATTTAGGCTTAGTATTCCACCATTTGACGTTTTTGATTCTTACAGATTTTAGGAACAGTATCACATTGATAAAAGAGTAAGGGACACCACGGCAGCAATTTTTTAGCCACCTCTTCTTGGATCCTAGCAAATTCCTTGTCAAAAAGTGAAGTTATTAGACGGTAAAGTGACGTTATTTAATAAGATGGGTGTATTAGTTTGTGGTGTTCTATCCATTATGGGTTTTTGATTAAAGAAAGGGGTGCAGAACTTGCATATATTGCACGTGCCAGTGATTCATCAAGTATTCCCTTTTCTTCAGGAGACATTTTTCCCATGAAAGTTGATAAACATGATAAATGACTCGCTTTTTGTTGAAACAAAATAAGTCATTTTACCTAATTTTTCAGTAGGAAGTAAAAACTGATTTGTTTTAATTCAAGGTTGTGTTTATAAGTAAAGTCTCGATCAATGACATAGAATTGATATTTCTGCCGCAGTTGACATTTATATTGGAAAAAAAAATCATAGTAGTTATTTTAAAATCTTGATCTATTTTGTTTTTACACTAAGCGCACACATTATTTTATAGTTGTCGTATTAAGCACATGTGAAAATTAAATAGATTACAATCTGTCAGACTAACTTAGCTTTATTGCACGATATGTCAATTAAATGTACATATAAAATTCAAAATTCACATTTTTCATACAATAAAGGTAATAATGTTTTCGTCATAATTATAGCAAGAGTTTCACTGAGCATACTTTTATAAAAATATTTATTTGATTTATCACTTGAATGCTGCAGCAAACTTATGTGGCCTATCTACACAGTAGTTTTATGTTAAATATAAAAATAAATGAAATTTTTAAATCCATTTTTTTAAAACTTTTGTTCTTATAAGATTTTAGTTTCAGTGTGTTACAAGCTATGAGAGTATGATTTCATAAAATATCTTTGATTCGTCACTCACATACTGTAGGCCTACTATCTTCTGAACATCCTCTGATTTATTAATGTTGATTAGTACCTGCCCTGAAGGGTAGGCAAGAGGTAATTCATTCCCAACAATTATGCCAGATGTCTTCTTGAGATTAAATGTGTGTTCCACAAGCCATTCGATACATGGGAGAGCAATCAACTCTCCCGTAAAAAGGTACTGTAACTCTTTGAAGGATGTTGGTGTGAATGGGATCCTATCACTTCGAGATCTTCCTGCAGATTATTCTGAATTTGCAATTTTCTTGAAAAACTTGGGCCACAACCTATCAAAGTCTAATATTTCGTGACCTTCAATATGCTTTACTGAGACATTTTTTTATTATTATTTACTATTATTTCCAGGTATTCAAAGGGAGTGCAGATTCGATCAAACATTTTTATCTTCCTTTTAAAATCCCCCAAATCACGGTTGCACGGTAGATATGAATGTCCGAGTTCGGAGAACCTCTGTGTGATATTTTTCAAGATCCCTGACTGGATTAAACTTATGTAGGTACATTATTACAACAGTGTGATTTTTATTATGGCCGGTACAGCCATCTGAGTAAAGGAAAATCTCAGCCATACCTTCAGATAAATAGTTTTTTATATAGTCAAATATGAAGGAACACACTTATTTAACACGCTTCTTTTGCAACACTTTCATTATAAATATATCTAGTGCAATGACCAGTCTTCAAGTCATGGATGCAGAAACTAAATATCCATATTGGTCTCAAAGAGAAAAATTTCTGGGCAGCAATTTGGGAAAGTAGTAGGTTTTGCATATAGCCAAATACCAAGCATCCAACTTCTTCTTCACTCTTGCATCTTCGTTCACTTTCTTTAAAGGAGTTGTAAAATTTCGCGTAGAAACCGAATAAGTCACTTCCATATCATTTGTGTTGAAACAGAATAAGTCAACGAATTATTCTGTTTCACAGCTCATTGCTGAGCAACAAACACCTCACCGTAAAATATGCATAGAGAGAGAGAGTAGTAGTGATTTGTTTGGTTTCCCCACCAACTGATTCGTAATCATCAAAATAATAGTAAAAAAATAAAACCCAAAATGATGACATTTTGACTAATTCTGTTTCAACAAAACCCGGTTCGAAAGCCTAGAGAGCCTGTAACTTTAAAGAAGTTTGGATTACTTATGCAATCTAAAATATTTTAGGCAATCATCACATCCCCAATTTCTTCATCTGTAGAGACGTACTTTCAGCAGTACCTATTATACGAATGTGGTCTTAAAAATCTACTTGTGAAGACACGGAAACACCTTTCACTCTTCTGAGATATAAACAACGTCTTCTCGGGGCATTTTACGTACCTCACAATTTGTTTTTCTATCCTAGTGGCCATTTTCTCTTATCCCAGTCCAAAATAAACATACTTGCCTACAAGTTTAGGTTCTTCTCGAATGCCTCTAAAATATTTCCAAATTATGTTTTTTTTGGTGGTTTGGCATTCTCAAAATTATATGGAAGAAATACAAATTAAAAAATCAAAGGATATGTCTACATCTATAAATTCATTACTCACAGAAAAATTAGCGTAAATTCCACCCGCACAAAATAAGACACCTGAATCACAGTGACATATATTCCATTCACGATAGGTTTTTACCTGGATAACAGTTCGAAAATCATATGTTTAGATTTTGGATTGCCAACACTTATAAAAGATCACAGTTTTGTTATAAATGTAAAGATCTTTAATTACCTGTTATATATTACATTTAAAATAA